>APFE030294291.1:97333-175279 GCA_000404065.3 Pinus taeda | reverse complement strand
GTTCTGGGTATATTTTCTTAACATATTCTGTGTTCTCGGTATTTTTCCGCGCATATTCTTGGTTCGGTATTGCTTTGCAGGTAAAGAAGCATAACATTTTGAGTATTCAGTGGTTGAGCTCTGAAGTGCCTATGAATCGTGAGAAATACGAGCTTCTGATAGTGTCTAGGCTATTTGTGACTTTGCCCGTGGACACATAAGAATTCTTGCGAAAGATCCTGTCAGCACCCCAAGAAGTTATCAATATGCGGCAAGTAGTAGAGGAGCCAACATAAGGAATGGAGAGCGAGGCCGAAGTATCTACCTCGGAAGTAGTTGAATTATTGGCAGAGGTCCTTAAATCCCCGAGAACATTGAGACTGAAGCCAACCCCAACAAAGGAAACCATGAAAGATAAGAAGGTAAAGCAGCCTTCCATACCAGTGCGCGTGTTGCCAAGACGAAACCCACCAAAGCCCACTTCCCAGGAGAAAGGCAAGGTTATAAACCTAGAAGCAAAAGAGGAGGATATCGAAGACATCCCCATGGATGATGAGGATGTGGGAGTGCAAATAGAAGAGGTTGAAGCTCAGGGTGTGGACCCTATTACACGGTTGCCAAAGTATGTCCCTCCGCGCAAGCCTAAGTCCAAGGTCATGAAGGACATTGATGAAAGTAATACTTCTCTGCAAACCCCTCTGCTACCAGATGAAATCACTTTTGACGATAGGTGTTTACCACGGTCGTCGATTTTGAAGCTCGAAGATGGGACTTGGCAGACCATGAGAAGTTCCTGCACCTGGTGATCAAACAGTTGATGCGCCACATCATAGACATGAATACAGGATGATTGCACTAGGGCCATGGAAGTGGCTCAGAGGAGTAGAGAAGGCAGGATTACTCAACCTACTCTAGGTGTCGCACTATAACCGCACCCCCATGACAATTTTGGTTATCAAGCAGCTATTGTGCTTGGTACATGATGGGTGTCTATGGCTGGAGGAGCCAATACCCATAACTGATATGTTGATTCACAGAATAACGCACCTACCGTATACAGGGGAAAATCCAGCTATGATCTTTGGTGGAAAGGGTGGCGAACTGGTGCTCATAGAATCAATGAAAGAGAAGTTCAAACTGGTGAAGAAGTCACGCTGTTACGCTATTTCCAGCATCTGCGACCCCACTGTGAAGGTGGCAACACAAATCCTTATAGGGAATGTGATGCGGAAGTGGCACGCTGAGAAGGTATTGGTGCTTGTTGTCGCACTTGCACAACAATGCACAGAAGAAGTCTAGTTTAACTGGTCAGACTACCTTTGTGGAGAGTTCCTAGTGAACTATCGTGAAACGTAAGAGCAAAACAAGACATTCCACTATGTGTGGCTCTTTCTGTTGATTGTACTCATATCATGGGAGCTACTAGAAGAGAGCCAATTCCCCTCGGTCATGCCAGACCTTCCTGAAGCAGCGAAGTACAGTTCACTGTGGGTGACCAAGGACACGAAGCGCATTCGAGACAGCAAGATCTTCTACATCTTGATGGAAATGAATATCAGGATGGTCATCAATCGCAAGCCACAATTTTTGCCCACAGTATATTCTAACCTACAGAGCTATGTCAAATTCAAAGTTGATTTCCATCAGATATCAATCAAGGCACGGAAGGACCCTGCGCAGAAGTGGTACGATTTTTCATACCTAGCCATAGATGATGTCATCGATGTGGTGCTAGATAAATGAACGGTGGAGTGGTGCACCTCCACAGACTTGGCGGTGGGTGGAAGCAAGTCCACCACACAAAATAAGAAGGAAGAGGCCAAGCAAAAGATGGCACAGCTAGTCGAAAAGAGGAAAAAGGAGATCGTTGAGAAGGCCCAGGCGGAACAAATAGGAAAGGAGGCAGGAAAACAGATAGGTGGCGCAGAGCGGGGCTCTGAAAAAGGCGTGTGGTCACCTTCACCTGGGACTGAAGAGGAGGATACAGAGAAACACAAGGCAAACCCTTAGGAGACGTCCAGCCACATTAAATGCCTGAGAGAGATAGAAAAGGGAGGGTCCATAATGAAATCCAAGGCAACCAAGACCTCGTTGGACCCTATCACACTAACGGAGGGTGACCTATATGACATCGGTGGCACAATCCGAGATGTCACCACAGAGGCCCTGCAACAATTCAAAAAGCAGTAGTAGATCATCTTAGGGGCCATTTAGACTGGATTGTAGGAGTTGCAGACCTGCGCGTTGCAAGCTGGTATGGTGTCTACTAGCTTGACTATCGGCACATCAGAGGCTACTGATATGCTGCGCATGAAGGCTTCTAGTGTGCTAGTGCTGCCAAATGGAGCACTGACAATAGAAAATGAGGCTGACAGACCCACTTTCAACGCCTTGAAGGGAGTGGGATCGAACCTAGTAGTGCTCCTGCGTGAAGCACTCCACCTCTTGCAGGATGGAGTCATTGCAGAGCTGAGGGCCCGTGAGCACCGCACCCTCCAGGTGATCAGTGAATAGAAGATAAACAATGAGCAGATGGCCCTACAAAGGAATGTTGTCATCACAGCTCAGGCCAAGGTGACCAACCAGAACAAGAAGATCCTACAGGTTGTGGAGGAGGCATGTAGATTGGTCCCGGAATTGGACATTACAGAGGAGCCAATTGAGGTTCGCATCCATAAATTGGCCACAAGGCTGTGCAACACTCGAATAGAGATAGTGTGGGTTCAGTTGGAGCTAAAATTGCAGATTACAAAGCTCTAGTTGAGGGCTCAGCTATCAACACCACCAGAGGTAAAGGAATAGAGGGCGACTGTTATCACAAAAGCAATTGCGATAGTGGAGAGTGCAGTAGTAGACTGCACATAGTTGTTCGAGCAATTGTTTGAGGTCCTCATTGACTTGCAGGAGGACCTAAACATCTAAAGGCTAGAAACAGAAGTGCACAAACTTCAACAATGCTATGACAAAGTTAAGGGCACAATGCAAACCCTCCCATTGGTTAGCCAAGCTGTAGGAAGCCAAGTAGCTGAAGGAACAAGTGGACGCAACACTGCACAACGAAGTAGTGCTAAAGGCATGACTAAAACCCTAGTTGGAGGAAGCTTACACAATCACAGGAAGCATTAAAGGCAAGCTTGTGACTCTGCAAGTGGTGCAACAACAGCTTCAGGCTGATAGCGTAGGGCCAGTAACGGAGAAGATAGTCGAAGATGCAAAGCAAGCAACAGCTTAGTGCACATCCAAAGTTGTGGTCATTAAGGTCGAGCTGGACGGGCTTCGTGCAAAGATCTTTGTGCCTACTGAGTGACTCAAGGGCGAGACATGATGTTTGTGTTTAGTTTTGTAAAGTAAATTCGGTTGTAAGAGATCTATCCATGGTTTGCAGACCATGGGATTGTATAAAAAGAGCTATGCTCTAAGTAGTTAGAGGCATTGAACATGTAAGAGAGTCATAGCTTTAGAGCAAGAATTCTAAGTCTTGGGTTGTAGAGTAGGTAGAGGATCAACAGCTAAGTGCGCAGAGGCATGGTAGAAGTCTACAGTTGAGTGCATGGACCCCTACAGCTGCGTGTGCAGGTTGAATAGAGTCTGTAACACTTGGAAGATATTAATAAAAGGAGTTATTCTACAATTTATTTGTATTTGTTTTATTGATGGGTTTGGATATTATGTGTATGAATTTACTTTATTATGCTTCTATGATGCGTGAATGAATGGAGTTACAGTGAATAATTAAATGCACTTACAAATATCTGATTAAGTGGTGATAACTTTAAGTATTCGGAAAGATAAGTAAATCACTTAGGGTAATTGAGGAACTACAAGACACACTGCCATAAACAATGCAAAAATACCTAAGCCACAGGTTAGAGCTGCACAAAGGTCGATCGTATACTTTCGTGAAGGTATTGAAAGTCGAAATAAAGGGTTTGTCTTACAAGCTCGAGAGTGAGATCACATGTGCGAAGGTAGGGATAGAAGAAATCAAACGACATCACAACCATCTCAGGGTGAAGAAACTTAGTTCCAGCATCCCCCCATACTGATTTGGGTGAGACTTTGGTCCATGCTCCATGGGTTGATGCCAAAAGTGCCAGTAGTGTAGGGATTTGTTTGGCTAATTAACGTTGAACCTGGGTCAGGCCCCCTCAAGCCAAAAAGTTTATTTAACATGGTATGTTCACAAGTTGTTTGATTGTTTGATTAATTGCATGATATGAGTATGTGTTTATAATATTGTATGAAGGAATGACCTTGTTTAGGATAGTGATACTAATAGAATATGTGTTGAGACAGTTGATATATGCTTGAGTAGTGGGTGCTAGTTGTAGTATTATGACTTATGACGGTGAGTTGATTGTTGATTATGACATGGCTATTAGTCTTGATAAAGGTTGATTTCAATTAATAAACATGATGTCTTGATCTTTGGAATAGGTGACTGACATGTGTGAACAAGTTGCAGGGTAATATGCTTGGTATTAGCATGACAAGGTAATAGTTGATTTGTTTATATAACTAACAACTAGGTGATGTGAGAGTACATAATAAGACTCAATTGCAACAAGGTAAAAGTGGAAATAAAGTATTTGCGTGAGAATTCCTTTGGCAATGTTTGGAAACCACAATTCCAAATGAATGAGCGCTTGCATGAGAACAACAAGTATTCTTAACCTTGATTTTGTCTGATATTATGTGGATATGTGCTATAGTTATGAACATGTATTTGACAGGTATAACAATCGGTTCTAGTTATGGTTCTATTCATCAAGAGAATTGGAGTCCCTTGAGAAATGACATGTGTATGTCTTTAGTTACAAGACCAGAGTCATTGGCACAACAAGGTAAGAAAATTGATATATTGTTATGTTTATTTATGCACTGACAGTTGTGTGTTTATGGAAATATGATGCAAAGAATTATATGACAAAAGCAACTACTATGAAATCTTGAATTATGCTTGGGTTTATCTTTCCTTGGAAGCATTAGGAACCCATGGGGATTGAGTCATGATGTTTGTTGCTAGTTTGTGCTTTCGGCGCCTTGTGATTTGTTTGTGCTTGATTTCCAATTTGTTTATGTCTAGAGCATGGCTATGCCACTATGTTTGTGGTGTTGTATTGCTGTTGGTTTCCCATGTTTTTCTTCTTGTTTTCCTCTTGTTCTTTCTTGTTATGTTTTGAGGGTCTTGGGATTTGGTTGGGGAAAGAGGAAAGTAAATGGAGATTGGGGAGAGTTGAATGAAACTCAACAAGAAATATAAGACCTAGATGAAGCTAAAGCATGTAAAGGGATGTTGAAGGTAAGAACATGATAGTCAGTTGGACTGGTTGGGTCCATTGGGGTAAATGTACAGTGGAAGGATAGTCATGATAAAGATAATAGGAAAGGTAAAGTAAATGGATTTGAAGCATCAGATGCCTTGGCTAGGTTTGGAACTATTGTTCTCAATGTTGTACATGTTATGCACGGATAAAGGGAATTCTCTTAACCATGACCTTATGAACATTGATAATTATGTTGTGATTATGATGATGCTAATGTGTATATGTGTGTGTGTGTGTGTGTGTGTGTGTATTTATGTATGTATGTTTGTATGTATGTATGTATGTATTTCATTGTCTGACAGGATTGTCAAGGATCATGATTCTTTTATGCTAATGTTTATATGTATTTCATTTTCTGACAAGATCGCCAAGGATCATGCTTATGGAGGAATGATTGTTTATGTAGGTGAATGACATAAAGGAGTTCATGGTTTATGACGAATCAAGTGGGAAGAGTATCCATGACATATATCTAAGGTCAGTATCATGTGGATATGAATTGATATTATGTGATTATACTATGTCTATGTTTATGTTATGGCAGGTAATGTTGAGGGATACATCAATGGAATGAAATCAGTGTCATCAATGGCATGTTGGGATAAGAATGGCTAGTGGAAAGACACTAGAAGCAAGGTTGCTTGGTAGAATTACTGTGTGGTCTCTAGATGTGCAATACTACTATTGTATACATGTTTTACATGTTGTATATGTGATACATGTTATATATATGTTTCCTATTGCATATGTTGTATTGTGTACATATGGTGGTGTGTGCATGTTGCATATGTGGTACTTTGTACATATGGTGTTGTGTGCATGTTGCATATCAGGTACTATGTCCATATAGTGTTGTGTGCATGTTGTATGTGTGATACTATGTATATATTGTGTTGTGTGCTTGTTATATGTGTTGTGTTGTGTACATATGGTGTTGTGTGCATGTTGTATATGTGGTGATGTGTACATATGGTGTGGTATACATGTTATACATGTGGTGTTATGTACCTATGGTACATGAGGTGGTGTGTGCATGTCGTTTTGTGTTATGTACACATTTTACAGGTGGTGTTGTGTACACATTGTGTAGATGGTGTTGTGTACATGTGGTGTTGTGTACACATTGTGCAGGTGGTGCTTTGTACATGTGGTGTTGTGTACATGTCGTGTAAGTGGTGTTATGTACATGTTGTGTAGGTGGTGTTGTGTACATGCGGTGATGTGTACAAGTTGTGCAAGTGGTGTTGTGTACATGTGGTATTATGTACATGTCATACATGTTGTTTTGTGTATATGTGTTATTGTGTTACGGGTATTTTGTATTAGTTGCATCCCAACATGTGTATTCATTGTTTTGTACATCGAGTGTAGGTGTATGTATTGTGTTGTACACCGAGTGTAGGTGTACGTATTGTGTTGTACATCAGGTGTAGGTGTATGTATTTTGTTGTGGTGTACACCAGGTGTAGGTGTATGTGTGGTGTTGTACACTGGGTGTGGTGTTGTGTGATGTTGTACCTTGGGTGTAGGTGTATGTGTAGTGTTGTACACTAGTTGTAGGTGCATGTATGTGTTGTATGTTGGGTGTAGGTGCATGTATTGTGTGGTGTTGTATGTCATGTGTGGGTGTATGCATGTGATATAGATTGTGTGTATATGTATATGGTTGAAGAGAAGGCATTGGGTGTTTGTCGGGTTTGGCAACTGAGTCAGTGTGTGTATAAAAAGAATAAAGGTAGAATTAAAGGACTGATTGAAAGATAAGTATTGGTGTTTTATTTCAATTTTATTATGCATGTGGTCTATGACTTTGATTTATGATGGTTACATGTGATCTATGATTTTGGTTTATGATGGTTGCATGTGACTTGTTATGACAGGAAGTAAATAGAACTGCAGGTGTACCTTATTGACGAGCTACCAATGAGGTATAATTTAAATTTATTTAAATTCATTTTAGTGTAATGGAAATTATGTTCTTGGTACAACAAATCAAGGAAACGACTGGTTTGGGTGGTTGAAATTGATTGCAAGAATTAGAAGTAGCAGAAAAAAGGAATTGGAATAGGCAGTAGTATGTTGGTAAAGGACTTTAGGAGCAGGGCCATTGTGGGACACTAGTACCCAACAGTGTCCATTTATTTCCATGAGTATGCTATGAATGGTATGATGGTTTTGAGGTGGCGATATGCCTTGGTTTTTGGACATTCTAATGAGGAAACCTTGCCAAGGGATGGATCGCCTAAGAAAGGGGATGTCAGGGAACTTGGAAGGTGAGTAACTGCACGAAAGGGGGTGACTGGATTGCCTGAGGGACTGTGTAGCAGAGAAGGGAAGGTTAGGGATGGATTTGTTTTCATTATTAGCATTTCCATATGGAATTAAATGCATATTGGGAGTGTACCCTCGAACAATGAGTCAGCAACTATTCACTGAGGGAACAGGTAGTGCACAGATCATAGTGCAGGATATTGGATGTAAGTTTGACTTTGGCAGTGGATTCTAGACTTCCTAGGAAGGAGATAAATCCTAGTATTATTTTGAGGGTGGAGGTGTGAGCCTATGGATTCCCTTGTTGAAAATGTAGCCACCATATCCTTTTATTTGTTGGTTAAAGAAAATGTGCATATGCATGTATGTGTATATTATTGTGAATATTGTATCAAGATGGATTAAATATAAAGCTCCATAAATAGTATGTTTATTTTTTGGTTGAAGAAAATGTTTTTAAGTATATGTTGTTGTTATTGTAAATATTGTAATGAGTTGTGTTATAAAGCTCCAGTACATGGTATGGTTGTCGTGTTTTCAGAAATGGTCATTGTAAATACTACAATGAATTGTGTTATAAAGCTCCATAAGCAGTGTATTTTGTTTCGGTAGTTTGCTAGTCATAGGTGTCATAGAACATCGATGACGGTGTTCCCCTAAGGGGGAGGGGTTTGTAATAGCCCTAGGTTAAAAATCCATGTAATAAAGTTAATAAAGGAAAAATAAGACCACGGTCATGGGATATGTATTCCAAGCTGAATGTTGGGAAAAACATCCTAGTGGGTGTTCATTTGGTTTATTATGGCTAAGGAAATTGGCAAAGGAAAAGAGGCACTAATTGGAATTTATTTATGAAAATAAAGAAAAATAGGAGAAAAGGAAGGTGAAAGGTCACAGGTTACATGTGAGGATAAAATTGAAGGAAAATAGAGGAAATTGAAGAAAATAGAGGCCTCATTGATAAAAAGGATTTTGAGGATCAGTTCATGGATTTTGTTGGTTAAGGCTTTTGTTAGTTCAGTTTTGGAGCTCTCTTTATTCTCTCTCTCTCATACTATTGCACACTTAAAGAATTCTTGGAGCACTCTAGCATTGGAGAAAGGAAGGAAAAGGAAGGAAAAGCAAAGGAAGGCAAGGATCAAGAAAGGAAGAGTTGGATCAAGTAGCTACAATGAGATTATTTGCAGGTATCAAGTTGCGTGTATGATTTCCTTTCTAGTTTTGTCATGCATGGTACATGCATGTGTCTATTGGGTCCTCTTGCTATCACCAGCGTCGGTTTTTCTAGTTGTGACAATGGTTTCATCTTTGCCTTTCCATTTCTGGGTCGGCATGGTGTGATGGGGTGCTTTCATTGGTTGAGCTTTGGATTTTCGGAGAGTTTTGCAATCGGGTGAGGTGGTCTCAGGAAAATTCCAAAGGGCCTAGGAATCCCTTGACTAGTAATGGCGGGATTTTGGTAAAGCCTCAGGGTGGATACGAAAAAATTCCTCAAAGTATTGTTGAAGAAATTTGGAGGTGTCCAATCTTGTTTAGGGCCTAGTGATCCCTTGAGTGGTTTTGGTGGGATTGTTGTAAAGCCTAGTAGTGTATGTTTCTTAGTTTAGGCCTAGGAATCCCTTGACCAGTAATGGTGGGATTGTGGTAAAGCCTAGTTGTGTAGGTGCTTCT
Organism: Pinus taeda; assembly: GCA_000404065.3. NCBI lineage: Eukaryota > Viridiplantae > Streptophyta > Pinopsida > Pinales > Pinaceae > Pinus > Pinus taeda. The sequence goes on along the minus strand of APFE030294291.1, from coordinate 166,031 downwards.
ACTAAGCCTAGGAGTCCCTTGACTAGTTTGGCAGGATTGCGGTAAAGCTTGAGGAAGCCCTGGTTGTTTAATTATGAGTCCCACATTCATGCTTGGAATATGGCATGGGCGTGAGTGACTGAAGGAAAGATTTGGTTCAAACCAATCTATGATCAGGTGGTACATGGAAGTCCCTAACTTGGTTGGATTATGCATGTCTTAATAAGAGATATTTTCCTCTTGTATTTCATGAGTATCAGTACTTGATATGATGTGGTTTTGATGGTTGTTCTATTATTGCTATTATTTTGTTTATAAGTTGGTTATAAGTATGGTTTTATGACAGATTCAAGTTATGGATCCTATCATGTTTTGATTGGTAAATGAATGGTTATTGAATGCATAATATAATAGATGTTATTGCAGCCATTGTGAGAGGGAATTAGACATTTTTAATGATTTTCATATAAGTATGAGACCCTTATGTTCAAATATGCAGTTATGACCTATAGATTACATGTTCACTATGTGTTTGACGGAATGACTATCATGGTTCAACTTGGTTAGGCCAATTATTTGATCAAGTTTTGTGTTAAATGCTTTATCTTTGTGTCATTTATCATTCTAGAAATTTCTATCAAGTTTGGGCATAGGTCTAGATACTAGCCCTGAAAAACGTGGCTTAGATTCTGGGGTCGCATGCTCAGAACTGGGAAAGCTAGATTGCAGTCGTTGGGAGGCAGGGTTATAGAGTGACTAGAGGGTTAAAATTGTTGGCTTTCCTTTTCATGGGAGGTACTGGGGATCCATATCATTGAAAAGGAAATTTAACTCAGGGTTCAGGCACCTAGAGTTGTTGTTTAGCTCTTAAGGGTCTTGTAGCACCTGAGGGAAGTCAATAAAGTTTTAGATTGTCAATTACACTTCCTTAACTCTAAGTTGGCCTTCGTCATTCAGCTTTGAATATCCACACACCAAGATACACACTCCATTTACCCAACGCCAATGATAGTTGTTGACCTTCCTTTCTCCGTCAAGCCAACTGCTCATGATTGGAACTTTCCTACTCACTATAGTTTATTCCCCTCTCTCCTATCATCTTTGTCACTTTGTGCTCCCCCTTCCTCTACACCCATCTCCTCTCCCATATATTTTAGATAATGTAACCCTCCCTCTCCTTCTGATTAGGCCACCATCATTGGTACAACCTCATCTCTGATATCTTCAAATGTTTCAAGCAAGCAGAATCAAAGAAGTATTTGTCGTAAGAAGGTTTTGTCGGTTTCATTGTGTTCTAAGACATTCCTCTCTCATATGTTTTATACTTCTCAGGTAAAACCCTTGTAAAGTGGTTCAGTAGAAATCCCCTCAAAATGGTGGCCTAGGTGGTTAGATATAGAACTCATAGTTTCCCTCACTGAGTTATTCCTCCATCTTTCATCTGCTCCTTCGAGGGTGGTTGGCTTTTGTTTTTCACCCCAAGTTTGACTGCTCATAAATATTGGATGGCTCCTAGTTGTGGGGGAAATCGCAGCTTAATATTTACCCTTGGACTGTTGATTTTGACCCTCTCGGGGAGCCCATGTATTACTTGAAATTTTAGGTCATTCTATTGGGGCTTCCACTCCTCTTCTAGATAGAGGAATCTCTCAAGTCCAGTGAGAATAAAATTGGTAATTTTATCAGTCTTGAACCAAGGTGGGAAACTAAATTGGATCATCGATGGGTGTGGATTCAAGTGGAATTCAGCCTCAAGGAGGGTCTTCTCAACAACACAGAAATTGAAGTTGCTAATTACAAATGGATTTAGAATATTGAATAATGGAAGCTTCCCTTTCAATGTCACTAGTGTCATGAATTCAAACATCTTTGGGCTTATTTCCTTAGGGTTGGATTGCTTACTGCAAGTTCTCAGTGGAAAAAAAATGGACTTCTCAATGACACCTCCCCCTCCATATTTCAACTCCATTCTGAAGTCAGTGGCACTGGCTGAGTTGGCTCCACCTCCAACAAGCATCTCCTCTATTGAGGTGTTCACACTGGTACTACCTTTAGGTACATATCTTTCTCCTCCTTTCTCCTTCCTTACCCCCCTATTTCCCCTGCTCCCTCCCATCCCCATGACTCCTCCCTCCCCTCCCCCTCTCCCTCTATTCCACACCCCTGTCTCCTCCCCACCCTCCTTCCTCCCCTTGCTTAGATTTGCTGCTCCACCTCTCCACCTCCACACCCCGGTCCTCAATGAATCAAAATCATATGTTCTTCAGTCCCTATAACAGCCTCGTGTTAAGTTTCCATATAAATAAATGGACATTGTAAAATTAAAAATAAAACCAAGGTCATGGAACATGTATTCCAAGTTGAATGAGGGGAAAAACATTACATTGGGATCCACTTGTGGTTCATTATTTATTGGCTATGGAAATTGGCAAGATACAAAATGAAATAAATGGAAAATTATTTATTATAGGCTAGCAAGGACATGAGGAAAATGAAAAATAAATAAAGGAAAATAAAAGAAATTCCACTTCATTAAGTGGGGAAGAGGAAGAGACAAGAAAAGGAGGAAAAAATTAGTAAAAAAGTATGCATGCAAGGAAAAATGAAGAAAAAGGAAAAGAAAAAGAAAAGAAATTGGAGAGACAACATTCTAGCATTCTTGGAGGAAAATAGAGGAAAAAAAGGAGAGATAACACAAAACAAGGATGGGAAGAGAACACAAGAGCACATGGACACAAGAAAGGAACAATTAAGGAAAGAAAGTAGCACAAGAGGAATTTGTGGGTAGTGAAGAAGAATATTTGGACAACAACAAGAAATGAAAGAAAATAGTTATGTCTTTGTAGGTAACAATGTGCATGTTTGATTAGCTTGTTGGAGTCCTTCAAATGCATGGTTCATGCATTGGTTTTTTGGTCATTTTTGTTGGCATTGGAATGGGATTTTACTGGATTGATAGTCATGTAAAACCTTTCCTTGTATCATCTCCTAGATAGCCATGATGTAGTGGGTTCCCTATTTGGTTAAGCTTTGGATTGCTAGTAGATTTTGGATCCTGGTTGAGGTGATCTCAGGAAAATCCCGAGGGTTGAGGGTGGAGATGGTTTTCTCTAGGAAGCTCTTGATAGGTGGGTGGAGACAAGAAAATTCCTCTTGGTGTGGTGAAGAAATTATGAGGCATCCAAGCTTGTATTCGCTTCAGTGATTTCTACACCCGATATTGGGTGAAATCACTATGGAATGAGGGCGGAGGTGGTTTTCTATAGATTCCATGTATGGTTATGTTTTCATTTATCCCATGTGATCCCATATTCATGTTTGGGATAAGGCACAAAGATGATTGGTTGGAAGAAAGGTTCAGTTCAACCCAATCTATGGTCAGGTGGTATGTGGAAGTCCCTAACTTGGTTGGTACTATGCATATGTTATTATGTATTATTATTTAATGAGATCAATGAGAACAAATTTTGGTTTATTGTGTGAATATATGACTGGTTTGTCATGCCTTCATTCTAGTTAAATGTTGGTTAAATGTATGGTATATTTCTTATTATCTGAAGTGCTCTTGTTGTTGGTGTTTTTTATGGTTTGAAAAGCTATTGTATAGTTTATATGAATGCATGAGCTAATATGTGTTTGTTACAACTAGTATGATAGGGCAATAAGCCTTTTGTATAAACATCTGATGAAACTAAGGTAGACAATAAACAAATTATGCATTCATGACTGTAGATACTATGTTTACAATGTGTTTTTCTAAATGATTAAAATGGGTTTGGCAAGCTTGAATAATAAAATTACGTTTAAATAGAGCTTGAAGACTTGTACTTATCATTGACAAATTTCTCAAGAATTATGGGTAGTTGGCTTGTAGGTGAGGCCTAAAATTCTAGATCTAAGTTTGTAGTTGCATGCATAAAAAGAGGAAATTTTGGCCATAGTCACATGGAGGATGGGTCATGCATGCAGCTCGAGGCCTCTGGTTGCTCTGACAGACTTGCATACGTGTGATTCACTTGTAAGTTGGGTCAGAAAGTGGTTCCAATTCAGGGAAAAGGTTACCAGTGAATTGTTTGACATATGTGTGATCATGTGTCTTTGAGTGTTGCATTAAGTTGGAAAAATGGACCCCACTTTCATAATTGGATCTTAAATGTTGGGTCATGCAAAGTAACTCTCAGGTCATGTCTACCATGGTAAGCAATTAAAAGTGGACAAATGTGGGTGGGTGTTGAAAAGTGGTATAAAAGTAGGTTCAAAACACTAGACCTCGAGGTAAATTCAAATTGTTATGCATTCATGTCAATTATCTATATGTTTATCATGCATACACGCCAATTATTCTATTGTTATTTCTATGTACTTGATGTTGTTACAATTTTATTTATGTATGAATTGATATGCTTGGGATATTACTATTATGTATCATGCTAACTTGGATTGACCTATGCAGATGCAATAACCTTATATAAGTAAATTGAGGTATTTCTTTTGTTTATGTGTTTTATTTTATTTTATTTAATAGTGGTATGTTGCAGGAAATAAAAGGCCAAAGATGAAGATTAGAATGGTTGAGTGCAGTTCATATGATTCCCCGTATAAGCCAGAAGAGAAATCAGTGGGATGGGAGAAATTAGTTGGGAAATAGGGAGAGGGAGACTCTCCTAATATAGCAAACACATTGATAAGTTTGACGGCAAAGATCATAAGTTGTAAAGCTAATAACGAGAGGTTGATTGAAGCACGGGAAAGGTTTCAAAATCTCAAAAAAAGTAAGTTGAGGTCAATGCAATTATTCTTCAAAGTCTTTCATACTTACAGAAACATGGACAGCAAGGGACCAGTCATGGAGATAGAAAGGAATAAAAAACTAATGATCCAGATGGAAGTCAGGCTAAAAAAGGGTACAGGTTGGACAGAGATGATACAGTAAAGAGTGGAAGACTCTTGGATACACTTGAGATGAGGGCTAATATGCATGGATTTTATTCTAACTCTACTTCTAGGAGACATCATCACCATCACCACCAGTATCATAGGAGGACTGAGGGGTATTTTCCAGAGGAATTCAAGATATCCAAGACCCATACTTTTGATGGTGAGATGACCAAATTAGAAGATGCAGAAGCATGAATACTTGGAATGAGTAAATTTTTTAGACTTCATAATAATTCATAGAATATGAAGGCAAGGATAGCTACTTTCAATCTCAAAGAAAAGGAATATATTTGATTGGAAGATGTCAAGAATGTCATGGGAATCAGGGAGGAAAAGTTGACTTGGGAAGAATTTGAAAGACTCTTTAGAATGAAGTATCTATTTTAGAGGTATTATGATGGAAAGATCAAGGAAATCTATGAACTCAAAATGGGTTGTCATATGAAGAGTATACAACTAGATTTCTAGAGTTATTAAGGTATATGCCCTATCTCAAGGATGGGAAATAAAAGATCCAAAGATTCATTAATGGATTTTCATTATCATTCAAAAATTAAATTGAGTTTGATGAGTGATAGCCACTAGAGGAAGTTATCAGAAAGCGGAAGCATTTCTATGAATAGTTAAAGCGCAATCTTGAGTTCAATTTTGACTGGAAGGGTAGCGAGAAGACTAAAGGAAAATGGCCCAAGAAGAGAGGAAGATCTCAAGATGTATGTGAGAAGAAAAACATGGCTCCTCATAGGAAGCCCAATGCAGGTGAGAAAGGACATTAGTCTCAGCCTATGGAGAAGTAGAATAAAGGTAGTAGCATAGAACCATTGAAGTGTTGGACTTGTGGTGGATACCATCACAAGAGAGATTTTCCATCGTATCAAGGTGGCAGACCTCAAATCTACAGTGCTCAAGAGGCACAAAAAAATGGGGATGTAGGTTAGATCATTCCCCAGATTTATGTAACAGTTGATAAGATTTGGGTAGACCATTAGTCATCCATCATCGATATGGAAGGTAAGCTTTATGATCGAGTTGCTTCTATTTTGATTGATACAGGATCGAATTATATCTATATTAGTCTTGAGCTAGTGGATCAGTGTTGTTTGGATAAGGAAGTGCATACATAATATTGGTTGGTGTAATTAGTTACAGGGACCAAGAGAAGAGTTCACCATTGGGTGAAATATTGTGCATTTGAGCTTAATGGCATGCCTACATCAACAAACATGAATTTACTTCCTTCGAGTGCATATAGCATGCTTTTGGGAATGGATTGGTTGTTTATTCACATGACCAAGGTAGATTTCTATGAGAAATCCACTGAGTGCCTGGATGATGATGAAGAAAAGAGAGTCTTGCAGGGTAAGAAGAAGCCTACATTAGTGAGAATGGTTACATCCATGCAAGCTAAGTGTAGCCGCAACAAAGGATAATTATTGTTTCCCGTTTATGTCTCCAGTGATAAAGAGATGGATGATGAGGATGGTGAAGTCTTGAGGAGTTATCTTATCTTACAGTAGTTTCAGGATGTGTTTCTTGCATATATTCTAGATTTTTCTCCTCATAGGGAGGTGGGTTTTTCCATTAAGTTGGTGCCAGTAGAAACACCAACATCTAAGGCAGCGTATAGGATGCACACTCCCAAGTTGGTGGAACTAAAGTTGCAGCTTAAAGAGATGCTTGATAAAGAATACATAAGGCCAAGTGTATCTCCTTGGGGTGCAACAGTATTATTTGTAAAGAATAAGGATGGTACTCTCATATTGTGCATTGATTATAGGTAGTTGAACAAGGTGACTATCAAGAATGGGTACCCATTTCCTCAGATTGACGATTTGTTTGATCAGTTGAAGGGAGTTGCATTATTTTTTAAGGTTGATCTGAGATAAGGATATGATTAGGTGCACATCAAAGAAGAAGACATCTACAAGGCTGCATTTTTCACAAGGTATGGTCACTATGAGTTTGCAGTGGTTCCTTTTGGTCTTACCAATGCTCTAGCCACCTTCATATGTATGATGAACAGTGCTTTGTGTCGTTATAGTCTTTGTTGATAATATATTAGTCTATTTGAAGAATGAGGAGGAGAATGTAGAGCACTTAGCAACAATGTTGATATTATTAAGACAGAAAAAGTTGTATGCCAAGCTCAACAAGTGTAGCTTCTTTCATACTCAAATTCATTACTTGGGACATGTTTTTTTCCAAGGAGGGATAGTAGTAGATCCGAAAAAGATTAGGCTATCCTGGAGTGGCCAACTCCAAAAATTGTGAATTAGGTTAGATTATTCATGGGGATAGTAGGTTATTACAGGAGGTTTATCAGGAATTTATCTAAGATTGGATATCCTCTCAGATCTTTGTAATGGAAAGGAAAGAATTTGGAATGGACTGCAAAGTGTGCAACTAACTTTGAAAAGTTGAAGCAATTGCTTACCAATGCTTTAGTTTTGAGGATTGCAAACCTTGACAAGGAATTTATAGTTTGTACAAATGTTTACAAGGAAGGAATTGGTGGAGTCTTGATGTAGGAAGGGAAGGTGGTTTGCCATTAATCACAGAATTTGGATGAGAATGAGAATAATTATGTGACTCATGGTCTTGAATTGGCAACTATCATTCATGCATTGAATATGTGGTGACATTATCCCCTTCATAAGAAATTCATTTTGATGAGTGATCATAGTGGACTGAGGTAATTTTTTGACCAACCTAATTTGAACGTAAGGCAAGATAGACGATTTCTACTCTTGGTGAGTTTGAATTTGAAATCATGTATATCAAAGGCAAAGAGAACTTAGTTTCATATGCTCTCAGTAGGATAGTATAGGTGAATCATATTTTATCTGTGAGCTCTTATGGGACAGATTTCAGAGAGAGGATATTACATCCAGGGCTACATGATGAGAAGTACTAAGAACTAAAGCATATATTATAGTAGTAAGGTGAGAGTGATACATATGAGGAGTATCACCTCAGAGAAGATGGATTGGTTAAATTCGGGAGTAAGATCTATGTGCATGATAGTTGTGAATTGAAGAAGCTTATTTTGAGAGAGTTTCATGTCAAGACATATTCAGGCCATCCATGATACTAGAAGACTTTGAAAACTATTAATAAGTTCTAGTATTGGCCTAAATTGAAGATAGAGGTGGCCAAGTTTGTTGTTAAATACTTGGATTGTCAATAGGTGAAAGTTGAATGCAAGCATCTAGCTGGTTTGCTATAGCCTATTCTGATTCCAGAATGGAAATGTGAGGTCATTTCCATGGATTTTATTACAAGATTTCCAATGAAAGCAAGGCAACATGATTCCATCATGGTGGTCATTGATGGGTTGAGCAAGGTAGCTCATTTCATTGCAATAATTTCTACTAATTCAACTAGTGAAGTGGGCCAAATATTCATTAAGGAGATAGCGTGGTTGCATGGAGTTCCCAAGAGGTTTATATCAAATAGAGATGCCAAGTTCACTCCCATGTTTTGGAAGGAGTTGTTTGCAATCTAGGGGATAAAGTCAGAGTTCCATGAAACTTATCATCCATAGAAAAATGGGTAGATAAAGAGAATTAACAAGATCCTTAAGGATATGTTGTGGATGTAAGTCATGCATCAGAAAAGGAAATGGGAGGAGTATCTCCCACTGGTGGAGTTTTCTTATAATAATGGGTATCAGGAATCCTTGACATGAGCCCATTTGAGGCTCTTTATGGGAGGAGTTGAAATACTTTTAGTAGTTGGAGTGATCGAGTGAGCAAGGTGTTCATTGGACCTGATATGTTGAGAGAGATGGAGCAAGAGATGCAGGTTATCAAGAAGAATTTGCATGTAGCATAGGATAGGTAGAAGAGTTGTGCATATCAGCATAGAGTATTCAAGGAGTTTTAGGTTGGAGAGCATGTGTACTCGTGTATCAAGCCCAAGATGAGCTCCTTGAAGATTGGATCATGTGCCAAGTTGGCACCTCATTATTATGGGCCTTTTGAGATCCTTGAGAGGATTGAACCAGTGGCATACAGACTTGTTTTTCCTCCATCAGTGAAAATCCATGATGTTTTTCATGTTTCTTTGCTTAAAATATATGCATGGGATGTTGATCATGTGATTGATTAGTCTTTATTATGGGTGGAACCAGAAGGAGAGTTCCAATAAGAGCCTCAATGCTTCCTATAGTGGAAGAAGCTCATGCTTTGGAACTGTGCAATAGAGCAAGTTAAAGTGCAATGGAATCACTTTAGGCCTGATGAAGATACATGGGAGATGGTTGATCGAACACGGGAATTATATCCTCCTTTATTTATCAATTGAAGCAAATGTGCTTAGGTATATATTTATATATATATTTCATTTTAAATATTGTATCGAGTTGTGTTTATAAAGCTCCAATAAGTAGTATGTTTGTCATGTTTTTAGTAGTTTTGTTTGTCATAAGAGTCATAAGAACACTGAGGATGGTGTTACCCATGGGGAAGAGGTGTGTAACAACCCCGAGTTAAGTTTCCATGTAAATAAATCGACATTATAAAAGAAAAAATAAAACCAAGGTCATGGGACATGTATTCCAAGATAAATAAGGGGAAAAACAATACATTGGATCCACTGGTGGTTTATTATTTATTGGCTATGGAAATTGGCATTGGCAAGATGAAAAAGGAAATAAATGGAAAATTATTTATTACAAGCTAGCAAGGACATGAGGCAAATGTAAAAGAAATAAATGAAAACTAAAGAAATTCCACTTCAGCTGGTGGGGAAGAGGAAGAGACAAGACAATGTGAAATAAAATAGTAAAAAAAATGCATGCAAGGAAAAATGAAGAAAAAGGAAAAAGAAAAAGAAAATAAATTGGACAGAAAACATTCTATCATTCTCTTGGAGGAAAAGAGAGGAAAAAGGGAGATAAAACACACAGAAAGGAAGGGAAGAGAACACAAGAGAACTTGGACACAAGTAAGGAACAAACAAGGAAAGAAAGGAGTGCAAGAGGAATTTGTGGGCAACCAAGAAGAAGATTTGGACAACAACAAGCAAGGGAAAAAAATAGTTGTGGATTTGCAAGTAACATTGTGCATTTTTATTAGTTTGCTAGAATTCGAATTCATGGTTCGTGCATTGGTTTGTTGGTAATTTTTTTGTCATTGGCATGGGATTTTCCTAGATTGACAGTCATGCACAAACTTTCATTGTGTCATTTCCTAGATAGCCATGATGTAGTGTATTCCCTGTTTGATTGGTCTTGTATTTTTGGTAGATTTTGGATCCTGGTTGAGGTGGTACCAGGAAAATCCAAAGGGTTGAGGGTGGATATGGTTTTTTGTGGGAATCTCTTGACAGGCAGGTGGAGATAGGAAAATTCCTCTGGGTATGGTGAAGAAATATTGAGGCATCCAATCTTGTATTGGCTTTGGTGATTTATGGCCAGGTATTGGGTGAAATCACTGTGGTATGAGGGTGGAGGTAGTTTCCTATAGATTCCCTATATGTTTATGTTTTGATTTATCCCATGTGATCTTGCATTCATGCTTGGAATATGGCACAAAGGTGATTGGCTAGAAGAAAGATTTGGTTTAGCCCAATTTATGGTCGAGTGGTACATGGAAGTCCCTAACTTGGTTGGTACTATGCATATATTATTATGTGTTATTCTTTAATGAGATCAATGAGGACAAGTTTTGGTTTATTGTGTGAATATATGATTGGTTTGTCATGGCTTCATTCAGGTTAAATGTTGGTTACATGTATGGTATTTTTCTTATTATATGAAGTGCTCTTGTTATTAGTGTTTTTCATGATTTGACAAGCTATTGTATAGTTTATATGAATGCATGAGCTAATATGTGTTTGTGACAGCTAGTATGAGAGGGAAGCAATCCTTCTTAATAAACATCTAATGAAACTAAGGTAGACAGTGAACAAATTATGTATTCATGACTACAGATACTATGTTTACAATGTGTTTTCCTAAATGATTAATATGTGTTTGGAAAGCTTGAATAATAATAGGACTTAGAAATAGAGCATGAAGACTTGTATTTATCATTGACAGAGTTATAGAGAATTCTAAGTATGTTGCATGTAGGCTAGGCCTAAAATTATGGAACTAGGTCTGTGGTTGAATGCACAGAAAGAGGAAATTTCATCCATAGCCTCATGGAGGATGGGTTATGCATGTGGTTGGAGGCTTCTAGCTTCTCTGACAGGATTTCATGCATGCGAATGGAATGAAAGCTAGGTAAGATAGTGGTTCCAGCTCAGGGAAACGATCACCAATGAAAATTGTCTAAAATTTGTGTGATCATGTGTCTCAGAGTCTTGCAGTAAGTTGGACAAGTGTACCCCACTTTCATAATTGGATCTTGGATGTTGGGTCATGCATAGTAACTCTCAACTCATGTTTACATTGGTAAGTAGTTAAAATTAGGTAAATGTGGGGTTGGGTATTATAGTCCCATTCCAAGAAACCAAAATTTCCTCCATCCAATGGAGGCCTCACCCTCAACCCTTCTCCTCCAAATCAGGTTGGTTACAAATCCAATCTCTCTAAATCCCAAGAAAAAGCTCTAGCAAATACCAAGAAGGGAAAACATGTACCCATTTCTAGTGCCCTTAGTGTAGGGAATGCCCTAGGTTCTATGCCCTAATGAAAATTATATATTTCAATGCAAGAGGTTTAGGAGGCACCCAAAAATTTATTTCCCTAAAAAAATAATCTCTAGACAAATATCACATGTCATTCTCATCCAAGAAACTATGTGCTCTAGGAAAATAGTCAAACAATACCTAGCTATCTTTCTAAAATATTGGTCATTTAGTCATATGGATGCATATAGACACTTTGGAGGTATTATAACTAGTTTAGTGCATACTACAAAGCCCTTTCTTACTCCTTTCACCCCTTTTTTATTCTTCTGAAACTCCAGTTCAAATATTTTGACTTCCTTACTTTATTTTTAAATATTTATAGGCCCTATTCTAATTGCATTCCATTATGGGAATATTTGATCTCAGTAGGTGATTTCTCTGACCCATACACTATTCTGGGTGGAAATCTAAATTTCCCTTTAACTCTCAGAGAGATCAAGGGGTTGTCTCCTTGACAAGATCCCTAGAGCTAATTTTTTTGGGATCTACGCTCGGTGCATAATCTAATAGGAATTAAGCCTGTTAAATTGTTTCATACTTGGAGAAATAATCATTATAAAAGGAGGCAAAGTGGCCAAGTGTCTCAATAGATTCCTCACTTCAAAGGCCTTGTGGAATCTGGGTTGCTTTCTAAAATATACAGTGGTCATTAGATGTATATCTAACCATAAGCCTATAATGATACATGTTTTCCCTAGGAGGAGCAATAATTTCAATCCATTTTATTTCATTCCATCTTGGATTCTTGACGAGAACTATCATGCACTTATACACTCCTCCTTGGATCATCTATCCTCTCTGGATATCCATTCATAAGTTGAACAATTCATTGAAATTTTACTCTCCATAAAGAAGGATTCATATTATTGGGAAAAAGTTCATCAGACAAAATTGGAAAGGGATCTATGAGAGGTGGAAGAGAAACTCAAAAATTATTGTACATCCCTAGATTTTGGCCTTGTCACAGCGGCCTCCCTAGAAGAGCTTATCTCCCTTGAGGAAAAGCAACATTCTCTATTTCTATGAGAAGAAGAATGATGGTGCCTAAAGAGCCACACAATCTGGTTAGCTCTAGGGGATAACAAAACAAAATATTTTCACCAATATGCAAATTATATGAATCATAGTAACATCATTTGGGAAATCAAGAGAAGGAGCCTCACTTGACACCTTTAAGGAGAAAGCTTAGGCTAGAGCATAGTAGTAAAAATACATGTTTCAGGCTCCTCTAAGCTGCCACATAAAAGACATACTTCAGGTGATCTCAAATTTCCCTCCTTCAATCACAAAATATATGAATAAAACTCTAACATAATAAGTTACTGAAGATGAAATACTTGACGCTCTATGATCTATGAAAAAAATCTAAAAACCTTGTAGCAAACAAATTTTTGGTTTAATTATATCTAGATTTTTATGATCTTCTTAGTGTAGTCTTCTCAAAGTAGTTCATGAATCCAAGGAAGAGGGTAAAGTTCTAAGCTCTATCAACTCAAATTTCTTCTATCTTATTCCCAATACATAAGAGGGTACTATTTTGTTGGTTGTTAGCCTATAGTGTGTTGTATTGTTTTATACAAGCTAATCTCAAAGGTCAAGGCTCATAGGCTTAAGTCTATCTTAATCGTGTTTACTTCACCAAAACAACTTGGTTTCTTATAGAACTAGAAAATTTTGGATATAGTAGCCATTTCCCGGGAGGTATTGCATCAAACCAAAAATTCTAGCTCTAATGCCTTATTTCTCAAGTTGGATTTATCTAAGGCTTTTAATAGGGTGGATTGGACTTTCATGTGGCTGATTCTTATTCAATTAGGGATTTCATTAATAGTTTTCAACTATATTATGGGTTGCATCTAATTAGTCTCCTTTCATACCCTCATTGATGGGCCTCAATAAAAAATATGCATTGCCTCTAGAGGGCTTCAATAAGGTTACCCATTATCTCCATTACTCTTCCCTCTTGTTGTTGAAGCCCTTATCAAGATCATGGACATCCAAAAATGCATAGGTTTCATCAAAGGCATATCCTTCTCTGAAAAATTTCAAGTTTCTCACTTATTATTTGTAGATGATGTTCTTATTTTCCTATTGGGGACTAGAAGGAACATATTGGCTCTCAAAAACATATTGGCTCTCGATCTATGGCCACCAAGACATTTCATTTTCCAAAAAGGTCAATGGAGGATGGCCTCAAATATCTAGTCTTCTACTTAAAATCTAACAAGTATAGGAAGGTAGATTGGAAATGGAACATAAAAAAGTATTAATCCCATATCACAATCTGGTACAGTTGACTCCTCTCTCGGGGGGTGCATCTCATTCTGTTAACACTAATGCTCGAATGCTTATTTTTCTATCAATTGTCCATTGCTCAAGTATTGAAAGGAATCATCAATAGCCTTCATAGAATTAGCTATAAATTTATTTGTAAAAGTGCCAAAACCCATCCAAGGATGACCCTATTTAAATGTTCTAGACTAACAACCCCAAAAGAGCTAGGGAGCTAGGACCTCAAGAACTCTTTCCTCCTTGCTAAGGCTCTGGCTGGCCAAAATATATGGAGGTTATTAATTTTTAACACTTTGTGGATAAAATTGATAGTTTGTAAATATTCCAACAGACTCTCTATAATATACTAGATCATATTACCTAATAAATCAACTAAAGGATCTATAGTCTAGAAATCAATGGTATCATCTTTCTCGCTAATAGGAAAATGGATTTCCTAGAATATAAGGGATGGAACACATATTTGGATGAGATTTAATCCATGGATGGGATGGAAACAATAAACAATTACACATTATCTCCTCCCCTCCTCAAGAGATTAAAGGCTAAAATTATTTTCCACCTTTTAGATGCAACGTCACAATTACCCTAGCCTCGTGGCTCAGCAGGGTGGAAATCAACCTGGTGTCTTAGCCTTAAAGAAAATCTATTAGCCAAATGGGATCATTACCTACATCAATTACTGTATAAATTCATCATGCTCAAGAATGACACTTGAGATATGCGTTGTCGGTCTAAGAATCCTTCGGACAAAGTTTTCACTAACAAGCTAGGATACAAACCCTAGTTCATGGACTCCTCTAAAGGTTGAGTTCAATAGCAGTGTAAGGAAATATGGAAGTTTAGTGCTCCATTGAAATCCAAAATCACCTCTTAGCTTTCTATCTCCAACAAACTCCTCACATGGGAAGTCCTCTCTAACCAAGGATGGAAAGGTCCAGGTAGATTTCCCTTATGGAAGTCCCAATTTGAATTTGTTTTTCATCTCTTTGTCAGGTCCTCCTTTATCACAGTTTTTCTCCATTATGCAAACAAAAATTTCCTGCAAAGCCATGTGGATTTCCCTTTCAATTGAAGGTAGTTTCAGACAATGGCTTATGGAAAAGTCGGTACATTCATACTTCAACCTATCTTTTATTTGAATTGACAACATATGGCATACATGCAAATCCTCCATTTCAAAGATAAGGATATCTCCCTAGATATATGTGCCTCAAAATTCATTGCTCTTTCCAACTTGATTATGTCATTTCTTGGATTTTCTTTGATGGTGCTAGTCAAGGGAACCCCCCTCGATGTGGATTAGGGGTTATCATATATTCCACCATTCCTACATCATATATGGAATGTACAGTCCAAGTAGAGGCTCCAATAACAAAGTTGAATTTATTGGACTATATACCTTCCTAGGAATTAGAAAAATCAAAAATCATTTCCAAGTTGCAAGTCCTTGGAGATTCCAAATTAGTAATCAACTACGAAAATTGTAGAGCCATTATGCAAAACATGGAATCAGCCATATATTACAAGATATTCAAAAATTTCTTTCCATTTCAAATGGATCACTTTAAACCACATTCTTGTTGGGTTGTGTTATATTCTTTCCACGACTAGCTCCCCTAGTTAAGCGGCGGGTTAGAGGGGGGGGCAAAGCCCCCCATTCATTGCATCGATTGTGCAATGGGGGTGTCACAGGGGGTTTGAGGGGTGTAAGTAGCCCTCCTCTATGGGGTCCAGGGCAGTGCCCTGGGAAGAAAAGAAAATTGGACTCTACATTAGGTGGGAAAACCTACCTATGGTTTTGTGCATGGTTTTCACACATGGTTTTGGGCACGATGGTTTTCGGTCCATGGTATTGGATGCTTCAGCATGTATAAATATGTATTATAACATTGAAAGGAATATCATGAAAAATCAATCTGGTAGTCCTAGTTTTGGGATCCAGGGGAAAATCTCTGTGTATATTTGTTTTATGTGTTATGCTCTTGCATTGTTTATTTTCTATTTTTTAGAATTCGTATGTAGGTAATTTCTGTACAGGGTTAAAACCTACAATTCTTAGACAACTAAATGTGGAAGCAGATGCACTTTCAAAAAATCACTAGAGCTCCCCCCTATATTAGTTTGTCACCATGAGTTCCGCAATAGAAAAGAAATCGACGACATGGGGTTTCACTTATAACCACATCTCTATTTGTTTATTTTCTTTTCTCCACAATCTTTTATTTTGGAAGCATGTATTTCTCTCATGATTTTTTTCTTTGGTCCCTTTTTGTTTTAATTGAAATACTGAAGTAGAGATTAGTTTTTTATTTGTTGAAATATGACAATAGCAAAGCTACGGTGTGCAACTAACAAAATAGGAAAATATTTATATATTCTCTCAATATGAATATACAATTTTTTTCTCTTCAAATATGTGTCTGTGTCTGTGTATGTGTGTGTATGTGTATGTGTATGTGTCTCTATGTGTGTGTGTGTGTATTAACAAGACACTATGTCTAAACACCTTGATGTGTTCCCTATAATGAATTCCTCATAGAATCCTTACATAGAAGCACCAATATCAAATATTACTATAAAAAATGGATGACCACCCCATTTCTAGTGCTCCACAACATTGCCACTTGCCCCATATTTTTCCTATGTGATTTGAAAAAATGGTGTACATCACCATTTTTATTTTACATGGAAACCACCCCCTCCTATAGAAATAAACTAGAAAAAATATTTATTACCTCCCGACTCAAACTTTCCCTGGTTTAAAATTCAAAATTTAACTGAAATTTGGCTTCTTCCTTTTCTTTTCTTTTTCTTTTTGAAATTGCAGAATGCACTTGTATCATTCAACTCACATCAAAAGAATTACAAGTGCACCCTATTTTACATAGGAAGCACCATAGTGGTGTGTTCTATTTAAAATGAAAAGCATCGTCATATGGTGTGTCTTTTGTGCAACTTGGGTCAATGCACACTAAGTGCATCGATTAACATTTATAATTTATAATTTATAATTAAATTAAAGGCGCACATGTTATCCATGTAGGATGGAGCATCAATTAGGATGCATTTCAATGAAAATAAAATGATCAAATTAAAAATTTATTGATCTAACTAATTTTCATCAATTTTGACGTCATGGAAAATTGGTACCAAATTAAAAATTAAGTGATCAAATTAGTTATTTTTATATGTAAATAGTATCACTTTATTTCTTTTGGTGTAGATTAGGGAACAACGACATTTATCAGGATGGGGAATCATGACAATGTTGGTGCACCACTACTTGTGGAGCATTGTAACTCTACCAGTGCACCATTTTATAGGCCTTATTGGTGTCTTATATGAATATAGGTACACCAATGCTTCTCATACGATGAAGCACCAATTACAATTCCATGGAACGCCATCAGAAAATTATAAATTAAATGATTTTTTTTAATTTAAACATGATCACCCTTATGATATATTTATGGTGTTTATTAGGATGGAGCATCATGAGGATGTCAATGCACCATAGCTTGAGGAACAAGATAATTCTTTTGTTGCATCAATTTACATAAAGAATCTTTATAAGGTGATTCTTTATGTAGAATACATGGCATAGATCTCAAGGTCCAAAGGATATTTTGGCGCATAGTTGATGATGAATATAGGTTAATTTAGGTGCATTATCTACTTAACTACATATTTTTTTCCAAAATGAAATTATTTTATTTTTTGATAAATAAAACATGGTTATATATGAATTTATTTTATAATTTTGATTTGTTATATGTGTGTACATGTGCCTAAAAAGAATTGTATGTGACATAGATATGATGATGATGAGAATAGGATAAAAATTGGCAACAATGATTCAACATGTACACCTTTGTATATCACTGGGAAGCCTATAAGAAGGATAGGTAGAGGATCCCTTTCTCTATTACACTTTAGACAAATAGCCTTTTGACGGACGTTGGCCTCCTTAAGTTTTATGAGTAGGCTACATCCCTCAAGGGGAACTCCCCATTTTTACAGTAGTTGATCCATCGATGGGATTATGCTTGATAGGCATTCAAGGTTGGTCTTGATCTATGGTATCAACCCATAGTGGGGGAAACATATTTTATCACTAGGATTTTCATAAGGAGGGAGGTTTAGCCCAAATTCCTTGATATATCACCTAGTACTACAAAAGAGAACCATCTATCATATTTCAAGAGATATGTCAACCCATAGATTCTTCGCACAACACCTGTCCAAGTTTTTCAGTGGGTAGTTATAGATAAATTACTTTGGTTTAGAGAGTGTCAAACATATGTACCTTAATATCATGGAACTGAAATACTTAACATCTAATGGGAAATGCATTAGTTCTACTTAGATGTATTATGTAGATAGTTTATTTCATATGCATCGATTAATTAGGTGGTTGGAGGTATTTTTGTGTAAGTTTGTTTTGCTCTAGATCATTCTCACTCTATTTTTGATGGGAGGTTATTATTGCCTTTTTTGGTTCAATCTCCACACTTTATTTTTTGAAAGGTTTCATGCTACATGAATGGAAATACCCCTCTTCTATCATAGGCCTATGAATGATGTGTGTATGTGCCTGTGGGGGTAATTATTTCACAAGAGGGACCGGGAAAAGTGGGTATGTGCCCCACTTCATACAGAGATTGATTTTTTTATTAGAGAGGAAAATCATATCTTCAACCTTGTACAATATCCATATGTAGGGATGGATTCAAGAGGATTTCCAAACATCCTATTGATTTTAGCTACGCCACAAGATGATCAAGGTAATATTATTGTTAAGTTTTGAAAAATGTAGTTGCATACATTTTCTCTTATTTAATACAGATGTAATTTATTCTAACATTTTATTTCAATTGTCTAATTATTTTTGTCTACAAATTTTAAAATATAGGCACATTTTTTGGGGATGATCCTCCTCAACATAACAAGGAGATGGAGCAGGTTGACTAGCATCCTTTAGTACATGTACTGAAGCAAAGGTTGGACCGTAGAGTCTACACAAAGGTGGTAGAACACAAGTGAAATATCTTAACTAAAGAAGGAGTTGTACTTATGTGTGTTAAAAGTATCTTATAGGATTAAGATCTCTATTGGGATGGGGTCCCTGGGGTCAATTTTTGTCAGCTAAGTAAAATCTTGTAATATTTTTTGTTAAAGAATGTAAAGTCTCCACAAAATGTGGAAGCAAAGCATGAAGCTAAGTAGAGTCAAAGGGGCATTATCTGCTTGTATGGGTAGGTGATAGAGATGTCTTGAGACTCGCCCATGGTGTGTGAACCATGGTATTGTAAATCAAATGTGATAAATAAATGAGTCATAGTGAGTCTTAATATCGAAGAAATTGAAATGAAGAATCATTGTAAGGGAAAGGTGCTAAGGGGGGAAAAGTTTTTTTCCTGTACTTAGGTATAAGGGGAAGGCTCCTGCAGCTGAGTGCGCGGAGACCTTGATAAGTCTGCAGCTAAGTCTGTGGGCCCCTGCAGCTGGATGCACAAGGAGAATAAGTATGTATCTGAATGATTATACTTAATAAAGAATTTTTTGAGCCAAATTTGTGCATATGTGCCTTGTTTATTGTTTAAGTTAAGTTTGTATATCTTCATAATCTGTTATGATTTATGTGAATTAATGCTTGTTTATTATGCAAAAATAGTGGATCTATATCTTTTATGCATGTTAATAACAATCTAAGACCTTCATGAAGATTGAGAAGTCATTAGATAGATCTGTTGTAGTTAGTTGTTCAGAAAGGGTAGATCTACGCGACGGTAGATCTAGGCCAGAAGGGCTTCAAAATACGCATTTACTACGCAAAACTAGTAGATCTATAACCTTTCTGCATGATAAGTATAATTAATTACCTTCGCAAAAACTTGAAGGTCATTTTGACAGAGTTGCAGTAATTGACAATCAAAAGGAATAGATCTGCACAAAGGTAGATCTAAGTGATAAGAACCTTAGGAAACCATCACATAGGTCTCTGGATGCAGAAACCTAGTTCTAGCATCCCCCAATCTTGCTTCGGGTGAGACTGCAGCTTGCGCTATGCAGGTTGTTGTTGAAAGGGCTAGAAGTTAGGGTTTTGTTGGTTGGCATAAATAACTCTAAACCTGCATCAGGCCCCCTTAAGCTAACAAATGGTACAACTAGATTAGAGTACATAGTTGCGCCATGCGTTGGAGTGTTATAATGTGACTGTTGAAGAAGAAGAGGAAGATCCACGGAATATTAATATTCCAGAAACTAAAGGTCAGCACAAGGTTGAAGGACCTAAGATAGAGAACCTTGATGTAACAAAGCCACTAAAAAACTAGCAAGTAAATATTGGATCTGATGTGGAGCCTAAGTTTGCGAAGATAGGAGACTATTGGGATGAAGATACAGTCGATAAAGTGGTCGAACTATTGCGTGAATACCAAGATCTATTCCCAACGAGGTTCTCAGATCTGAAGGGTGTTGTAGGATATTTGGGCGTAATGAAAATCACTTTAAAGCCTGATGCAAAGCCTGTCAAATAGAGACCCTAACGACTAAATCCTAAATATAAAGACAAGGTACACAAAGAGCTTGATAAGATGTTGGATGCTGGAATTATTGAAGTAGTTGAAGAATCTGATTGGGTGAACCTTATGGTAGTCCAAGAAAAGAAACAACAAGGCGAAATTATGATATGCATAGATCTTAGAAAGCTTAATGTTGCATGCGTTCATCAGCCGTTTCTAACACCATTTACAGATGAAGTATTGGAGAATGTGGAGGCTAGGAGTCATATTCGTTCACTGATGTATTCTTAGGTTACCATCAGATTAAGATCACGTCAAAGGCTCACAACAAGATGACCTTTGCAACAGAATGGGGATGCTTTCAGTATACAGTAATTCCATTCGGGCTAAAGAATGTGCCGACGATATTCTCTAGGGTAGTAATCGCGACATTGAAGGAATTTATTCATAAATTCTTGGAGGTATATTTTGATGACTGGAATGTGTTCGGATTGGTGAAACACCATGTTGCAAGTTTATGCCTCATGCTAGATACATGTTGTAGATACCAAATCGCTTTGAAATTAAACAAATGTATATAATGTGTGCCTTTTGGAATTTTGCTAGGCCATTTAGTATATAATCAGGGATTGACGGTGGACCCTCCGAAGGTAATAGTGGCTGTGAACTTAGAAGCTCCAAGAATGTTAAGAAGTTGTGTGCAACTTTGGGCCACACGGGCTATTATAGGAAGTTTATCAAGTCTTATGCCTAGATAACCGTGCCGATGGAGAAACTATTAAAGAAGGATGTGACTTTTTGTTGGGATGACGAGTGTCAATGGAGTCTTGATGTGTTAAAGGACAAGACGGTGACTGCACCCATCTTATTATTTCTAGATTGGAAGAAAGATTTCCATGTTTATGTAGATGCCTCATGTATTGCGTTGGGTGTGGTATTGACCCAGCCTAGCGAAGGTGATATTGATCATCCAATAGCCTTTGCAAGTAGGAAACTTTCAAAAGCTGATAATAACTATTCCACTACAGAGTGTGAAGGGTTGGCAATGGTCTACATGTTGCAAAAGTTTCAACATTATTTGTTGGGCGCACATTTCAAAATGTACACAGATCACTCTGCTTTCAAGTACCTGGTCAACAAGCCTATGTTGGGGGGAGAGATCTGTAGGTGATTGTTTCTGTTCTAGGAGTATGAATTTGAAGTAATAGTGAAGCCTGGATGGTTGAATGCATGACCGGATCACCTAAGCTGAATCAAGATAGGAGAAGAACCAACCAATTTGGAAGAAGGATTGTCAGATGCGTAGCTCTTTATTGTGCGTGTTGTGGATGAACACTTTGCTGATATCATTCATTTTTTAACCACAAGTACAGCCTCAGAAGGCTATTCTACTTAACAGAAAAAGGAATTAGTGGTCTGCGCAACTTATTTTTCTATTATAGCGTGACATTTGTATAAGATGGGATTAGATGAAATATTGTGCCGATATGTTTCAGAGTTTGAACGCTCTAGTATCCTCGCTAAAGCACATGAAGGAGTGGCAGGAGGACATTATGCAGGTAGAGCCATTGCACAAAAGATTTTACGTGCAGGGTTATGGTGGTTGACAGTGCATAAAGATTCTAAGGTATTTTGTAAAGGATGTGATGCTTTTCAAAGGAAGGGAAAGCCTTCACGAAGAGATGAATTTCCCTTAAACCCTAAGGTTTCATTACAAGTATTTGAAAAATGGGAAATTGACTTTATAGGTCTGATACAACCACCAGGAATAAAGAAAAGTGTGTGGTACATCATTACTGCGACTAAGTACTTAACTAGATGGGTAGAAGTGTACCCAGTTAAGGATTGTACCACTGCTACATCTATGAAGTTCTCGTTTTAATAGGTATTAACTTGGTTTGGGTGCCCTAAGTTATTAATGAGTGATAGGGGTACGCATTTCTTGAATGAAATAATCAACGTGATGCTCGAATAATTCTAGGTTTACCATCAAAAGAGTATGCCCTATCATCCCCAAGTCAATGGTACCATGGAAGCATTCAATAAGATTCTGGAGCATGTGTTGACAAAGGTTTGTAATGTGAAGAGAAATGATTTGGATGTACGCATCCCAGTGGTCCTAAGTTGATAGGACAAACTTCGTTTAGGTTGGTCTATGGGATCGGGGCGGTGATGCCAATGGAATATATTTTTCCAAGCCCACGCATTGTGGCTTTGGTAGAGATCGCAGATCGCGAGACCTTGGAGGAATGACTTGCACAGTTGAAGGAGTTAGAAGAAGACCAATTTCAATCCAGATTTCACCAATAAGTGCAGAAGGGACATGAGAAGGCCTGGCACGATAGGCATATTAAGTTGCACACCTTCAAGGTGAATGATCTTGTGTTGCTATATGATAGAAATTTCACAAAGTTTTTAGGAAAAATTCAAATGCACTGGTTAGGGCCATATATTGTTAAGGAAATAACAGATGTTGGTGTAGTTCAGCTCACGAAGCTGAATGGCGAATTGTTCCCTGGAAGGGTGAATGGAAGTCGGTTGAAGTTGTATACAGGGTATCTTGCCCCTACGCAATGATTACATGTTAGCAGGGTAGCCTTAGCACTCTAGGCAGCTGCAAGGGAGAGCGAGACTATAAACTACGTTTCCTAAAGAAAAGGAAAACACAGTAGTGGGATGCGCGATAGATGCAAGGGGTACAACAGAAGAGGATACGGCAGAAGAAGCTATAATGGACGAGTTGCGCCATGGGGGTTGATGCTGCGCAGCCAAGTCCAAAAGTAGTCATTGAAGTTAGTGTTCATAATTAGATATCAAAAATCTTGTTAGGAGGAGCGGGTAGGCGACATTTATGGTGAAAATATTTGGAAATATGCTACCAAAGATGCATTTATGATCATAAAAATGAGGGAACGGTTGGATTTGAATTCAAAATCGCCTATAAATTCGGCATATTTGTCTACCATAGAACACTTTGCCTTATAAACACCACATATGTGCCCTCTTGTTTTCACTCTATGAATCAGCAAGTTTGGGAGGATTGGTTTCAAGCCCAGCATTTGCAAGACTTCCTGAGTGGAACCAGAAGATCATCCTTGAATAGATTTCTACTGAACTTATAAGTTTCGAAGTCATTATCTCTCAAGAGGAAACCCAAGAAATTGCGTCAATGGAAGCTACGTTATCTGTGCCTACAGAGTTGAGGTCACCTAGGCCGAAGCCATCTGCTACTAATAAAAAGAAGAAGAAACCCCAAGTTGTACTGGTGAGGTAGTCACCAAGGAATATTCCGACAGAGGTTAGGCAGAAAGAAAAAATGGATAAGTCCAAGCAGCCCCACGAACCCTTAGATTTGGACGAAGACGAACTCCACAAAGAAGTTGAAGAGTTGGATGCTGATGAGGGAGAGCTTCTCACTAGGCTCCCAGAGTATATCCCTCCACGAAAAGGGAAAGAAAAGGTTCCAAAGGATCCTGATAATGTGAAATTCATAATCTCTATGCTGCTATTGCCAGAAGAAGTGTTATTTGAAGGCTCACTCTTAGCATGTAGCCCTGTGTTAAAACTAGAGGATTGGGATCTAGTCGATCACGAGAAATTTCTGCATTTTGCCACCAATAAGTACATGAAAAAGATTCACTATGAAGAGACTGGGGTCCCAAAGTTGGAACCAATGGAATGGGTAAAAGGGGTCGAGCAAGCCGGATTGCTACATATGTCGTGTGTGCCACACTTTCACAGGTCGATTACCAATACTATATGTGTGTGCCAATTTCTTGCGCTGGTGCACGATAGGTGTTTGTGGTTAGGCAAACCCATTCCCATAGCAGACATGTTGATCCACATAATTATGAAATTTCTCTATAAAGGGGCGGATCCAGCCAAGGGGTTTGGAGGCAAAAGCAAGGAAGAGGAGCTTGTAGATAAAATGAAAAGTGAGTTTGGACTGGTTAAGAAGTCGCACAGATACTCTATCCGCTCTATTACAGACCAAGCAGTGCAGTTTTCCGCTCAAATTTTAGCTAGGAAGGCCATGCAAAAGTGTCGTGCGAACGATGTTCTGGTGCTAGTAATTTCATTGGTTGCACAGTATGCAAAAGGGGGTGCAGTACAATTGGGTGCAATACCTCTGCAAGGAGTTCTTAGTAAATTGTCACAAAGCGTAGGATGATGGCGAGGAATTTCACTATGCCTGGCTCCTGATTTTGATTGTACTCGTTGCATGGCAACTTCTAGAGGATAATCAGTTCCCTCTGTAGGATGAATATTTACGAAGGCGTCAAAGTTTGCTTCACTGTCGGTGACGAAGGACCCTGAGAGGGTCACAGAATCAAAATTATTCTGGATACTGGTCAAGATGGACCTCTGCACAGTGATTAGTCAGTGACCAAGGTGGTCTCCAACCTTGTTTGAGTAGTTGTGGGCCTAAATAGAATTTAAGGTTGATTTTCATAATGTATCCATCCACCCGAGGCGAGATCCTAAGAAGAAATGGCGCAAGTTTCCATACCTAGTTACGGAGGTTGATGTACAGGAGGTTATGGGGACATGGCCAAGGGAGTGGCGACAACCCACAGATATTGGAGTAGGTACCAGCAAATGCAGAGATAGCTACTCTGTGCAGACGACAACTGCACAAAAACATAAAGAAGCAGCACAAGCAACAATGCAGAATTGGTCGATCAGAAGAAGAAAGAAATTGCTTCTAAAGCAGTTGCTGCTAAGGCAGTTTCCAAGAAGGAGCGCACTATAAAGGAGGCCATAGTGGAAATAGAGGCATATGCTTCTTAGTAGACTGCAGACAAGGAAGGGTCCAGGGAGGAGGAAGGAGGTGGTGGTGAGGAGCAGAGAACCTCCTTCAAATTGCAAAAGCGAACCAAGGAGACGACTTTTGGACCCATGAAGAAGAAAAAATCAGACAAGCAGGCACATGAGGACCCAATGGTCCTCACTGAGGGGGACTTGGATGAGTCTGGGGATAAAGCCCATGACACAACGATAGAGTTGTGGACTCAATTTGAGCAGCAGTACATGAAAACATTGGGGAGCATCCAAAAGGATTTGCACATGTTGCAGATTCAAGCAGGAAGACTTCAGGTGAGTGTGGGACAAGCAAGCGGAGTTCAAGTGAGCCTACATCAAGCGAGAAAGAGAATAATGGAAACATAATGAACTCTGGACCTTAGAGTCATTCCCTTGGAAGAAGGAACATTACGTGCAGAGTTAGAGGAAGATAACACCCATCTCAGAAAGATCAAAGGCGTGGGTATGAATTTAGTTGTGCTACCACTTCAGGCCCTCCATAGGTTTCATTAGGGGGTCTCA
Source organism: Pinus taeda (assembly GCA_000404065.3). Lineage (NCBI taxonomy): Eukaryota > Viridiplantae > Streptophyta > Pinopsida > Pinales > Pinaceae > Pinus > Pinus taeda. The sequence continues at coordinate 140,331 of APFE030294291.1, read as the reverse complement.
GATGAGCTTCGAATCAGAGAGTAGCGCGTGCTATTGGTAATTAGTGAAGTCAAAATGAAAAATGAACAGATATTCACCAAAAAGGCTTAGACTCTTAAGGAAAAATAAGAGCGCCCACTTGAATCCTGAGCCTCGAAGAAAAAATTACACAATTGTGTAATTCAATACTAGAACTAAACATTCCAGAGAATGTAGCAGCTTCAACAAAGATTCGGAAATTGGTTGCTACAGTGTGACAGTCTAAGGATGAGGTAGCCAAAGTTACTTTTGACTTTCAATTGAAAATCTCGGACCTACAATTGAAACTGCAGCTGATTACTTCGCTAGAGGTCAAGGAGTAGCACATCACAGCCATCGGAGAACACATGTCTACTTTGGATAATGTAGTATCGGGATGCAATGGTCTTTTTGAAAATTCAATGGAGCTATGGACCATTTTGCAGGCTTATTTAAACCTGTAGTGACTGGGTACAAGTATCATAGAGGCCCAACAGAAATTTGATGAGATCAGGGCGACTGCATGCACTTTGGCACCAATCCAGTGCTTCACATGCTTATAAGAATTGAAGTTGTTGCAGGCAAAGGTTGAGGAGTTGCAGTGCAAAGAATCAGTTTTGAAGGGTTGGATTCAACCATGGACAAAGGGAGTGAGCCAGGTTACCCTAGCTATCCAAGAGAAGCTAAAGACTTTCTAGCAGACACAAAGGACCATGCACCTCATGATGGAGGGGCCAACTAGAGGGAAGTTTTCAAAGAAGTGCAGTAGGTCGTAGTACAAAGCACAGCGGACCCTAAAGTATTGAAGTTGGAGTTCAGTGACCTCTGCAATAAAGTGGAGAAGCCAGCTGAGTGACTTGAGGGCAAGTTGCCATATTTGTGTTGGGGGCCTGTTGGGATGGGGTCCCTGGGGTCAATTTTTGTCAGTTAAGTGAAATTTTGTAATATTTTTTGTTAAAGAATGTAAAATCTATGTGAAATGTGGAAGCGGCGTGCGAAGATAAGTAGAGTCAAAGGGGCATTAGCCCCTTGTATGGGTAGGTGATAGAGATGTTTGGAGACCTGCTCATGGTTCGCAGACCATGGTATTGTAAATCAAATGTTATAAATAGATGAGTCATAAAGAGTCTTAATAGCGAAGAACTTGAAGTGAAGAATTATTTTAAGGGCAAGGTGCTAAGGTAGGAAAATTATGTTTCTTGTACTTAGACAAAAGCGGAAGGTTCTTGCACCTGAGTGCATGGAGACCTTGGTAAGTCCACAATTGAGTGCATGGACCCCTGCAACTGGGTGCGCAAGGAGAAGAAGTTTGTATTTAAACGATTATGCTTAATAAACATTGTTTTGAGCCAAATTTGTTCATCTGTGCCTTGTTTATTGTTTCAATTAAGTTTATATATCTCTACGATATTTATGATTTATGTGAATTAATTCTTGTTCATTACGCAAAAATAGTGGATATGCATCTTTTATGCATGTTAATAATGATCTAAGACCTTCACAAAGATCGAGAAGTTGTTAGATAGATCTGTTGTAGTTAGTTGTTCGAAAAGGGTAGATTTGTGCGACGACAGATCTAAGCCCGAAGGGCTTTAGAATACACATTTCTTATGTGGAACTAGCATATTTGTAACCTTTCTACATGATAAGTATAATTAAGTACCTTCGCGAAGACCTGAAGGTCATTTTGATAGAGTTGCAATAATTGACAGTCAGAAGGAATAGATTTGCATGAAGGTAGATCTAAGTGATAAGAACCTTAGGAAACCATCACACAAACCTCTGGATGCAGAAACCTAGTTCTAACATCCCTCAATACTGCTTTAGGTGAAACTGCAGCCTGCGCTACGCAGGTTGTTTCCAAAAGGGTCAACAATTAGGGTTTTGTTGGTTCACGCAACTAACTCTGAACCTGGGTCAGGCCCCCTTAAGCTCACAATCTCTATGAAATATGGGTGACCCTTCCTTATGACATGATCATATTGATGAATCATGTTGTAATTTCTTGAAACCTCATACAGAGGTTGAGTTTATGCAACCATCTCACAAAATAGAAGAAAATATGGAAAATTGGGTGTACTTGGGAAGATACACACAACTCCAATTTCTATGCCACATTACCAATATTTTGCAATACCTTGTAAGGACCATAGTACTTGGGTGATAATTTATTATCCTTCTTAGCTTGCTTGGGGGGAATTTGTTTGTATGGTTGTATCCATAAAAATACCCATTCGCCTGCATCAAAACTTATTTCACTACAATGTTGATATGCTTATTGTTTCATTTGATTCTGCGCTAAAGTGAGGTTATCCTTTAAGAGTTGGATAACTTGTTTTTGATCATTGATGTGATATTCCACTACTTGAACCTTATAATTTTCTATTAAAGATGATGTTATGGTTGGTGGATGATATCCATAAAGTGCCATAAATGGGGTCATTTTTTTGTAGTATGGAAGGAATTGTTTTACCACCATTCAGCTAGAGGTAACCACTTGACCCATTGTGTTTGTTTATAAGATACAAAGCAACGAAGATATCCATCCAAATATTTATTCACTATCTTAGCTTGCCCATCATATTGAGGATGATAAGATGAGCTATGAGCTAATGGAGTACCAAGACAAGAAAATAATTATGTCCAAAAATTTCCATTTAAAATGGGATCTTGTCACTTACAATAATCTTTTGGTTTCCATGTAGTTGTTGAATTTTTTCCATAAATACAGTAGCAATTGTACTGGCTTAAAAAGAATGAGATAATGCACAAAAGTGTGCATAGATGGTAAGTCTATCAAATACCACCTGGATGACATTATTTCCTTTAGACTTGGGTAAACCAATCATAAAATCCATTGAGACATCCTCCTAATGTTGACTTGGAATGGCTAAAGGTTGTAACATACTTGGGGTCTTAATTGTCTCAACTTTATTTCATTGGCAAACCAAACATTCAATTGCAACTTCTGAATATCAGATTAAGGCCATCAGAAAAAATTCCTTCTTAACCCATGGTAATTTTTTAAAAACCCCGAGTGTCCTCCTAAGGGGGAGGTATGCAATTCCAAAAGAATATTTTGCTTAAGTTGGGAATTCTTACAAAGACATAAGAGATCTTTGTACCATAATGAATCATTTTTCTAGCTAAATGTATTAGATGTATTGGGATCTTGTTGCAACTTTTGAATGAGTGTGGACACCTCTTCATCATTCTTCCATTCATCCCTTGCTTTGGTTATCCAATCATGTTGGATAATAGAAATGATAGAAAGCAATGCTTCCACATCCTCATGCTTTCTTGAGAGTGTATCTGCAACAATATTTTTCTTCCCTCTTTTGTAGATGATTTCAAAGTCATAACCCAACATCTTTGTGACCCATTTTTGTTGCTCTTCTGAAGATAATATTTGTTCCAAAATGTATTTAAGGCTATCATGATCAGTTTTTACCTTGAAGTGTCTTCCCATTAGGTAAGGTCACATTTTCTTTAGTGCATGTAGTATTTCCAACATTTCCATCTCATAAAAAGGTTTGTGTAAATACTTTCCTTTGATTGGAAAAATTTAGAAAGCAATGGGTCTTCCTTCTTACTTTAAAACAACACCAATTCCATTTCCTGAGGTAGCACATTCCACAATAAAGGTTTTTGTGAAGTCTGGTGTAGCTAAGACTGGTGCTTGGTGCATTACCTTTTTAATATGTTCAAAGTCCTTAGTTTCTTCTGGAGTCCAAGAAAATTCATCTTTCTTGAGTAATGTTATTAGAGGTGCTACTATTCTCCCATAATTCTTAACAAACTTATGATAATACCCTATCAACCTAAGAAATCCTTGAATATGCTCTATGGTTGTGGGGATTTTCCATTCCTTAATGGCTTTAATTTTGTTAGGGTCTACCTTAACACCCTCATGAGATACAATCTCACCCAAATATTCCACATCATTACATATAATTTTTTCTCCTCCAATAGTTTAAGCACCTCGTCAACATGTTGAACATGATCCTTCCAAGACTTGTTGTAGATTAGTATATCATCAAAAAATACTAACACAAATTTTCTAAGGGTTTGAAAATGAAATTCATCAAACCTTGAAATGTAGAAGGTGCATTAGTAAGGCCAAAATAAATGACCAAAAATTCATAATGACCCTCATGAGTTCTAAATGTTTTTTTTTTGGAATGTCTCCATTCTTCATTCTAATTTGATGATATCCTAAATGAAGATCCAACTTCGTGAAGTAAATTGCTCCATGTAATTCATCTAACAATTCATCAATGACAAGAATGAGAAATTTATCTTTAATAGTGAACTTGTTGAGCTCCCTATAATTTGGAAACATATGCCATGATCCATCCTTCTTGTGCACCAATACTACTAAAGCAAAGGAAGAACTTTGACTAGGTTGAATTATACCAGCCTCTAGCATTTCTACCACCATACGTTCAAATTCACTCTTTTGGGCATAGGGATATTTGTAAGGTCTGGTGTTTGGAGGAACACTTCTTGGAATCAAATTAATAGCATGATACTGATCATGAATAGTTTGGAGGCCTTTGGGAGTCTCAAATACATTGGAATTATTTTCCAATACCTTTTGTAGATCTAGAGAAATAGACGATTTCGATGTTTGAACCTCTAGTGAGCATAATTGTGTAATTGTGCCCTATTGTTCTTTCTTCATAAGTTTTTTTATGCCATTAGAGCTGATTATATTTCTTGGTTTCCCTGTGATACCCCTTAATTCAACTTCCTTTCCTTCCCAAAATAATTTCAAGAAAAGTTCTTGAAAATTAAAATCTATCGTCCCCAAAGATTGTAACCTTTGGACTCCTAGTACAACATCAGTGCCACCTATTGGATAGGAAAGCATTGGACTATTTAATAAATATTCCCCCATGGTTAGCATGATATTATGGAACTTTCTAGAGTGATTTATAGTTCCTCCATTTTCAACCATCACATGACATTATGGTGTTGGATATAGGAAGAAATTCAATTCTTTGGATATCTCACAATGAATAATATTATGGGTGTTACCCAAATAAATCAGAACTATTAACTTTTTCTTATTAATATATCCTTATATATTTAGAGTTTGAGGAGTGGTAATTCTTGCCAATTACATTACAATATATGTTCAGACTCATTTATTCTTTCTCTGGGGTTGGTTCCTGGTGTATTTCCTCCTATTTTGATGTTTCTTGTTCCTTTTCTTCCTCCTCTTCACATTCTATGTAGAATAATTTCTTCTCAGCACACTTATGACCTTTAGTGTATTTTATATCGCAACTGTAACAAAGCCCTTTTGCTCTTTTTTCCTCTAATTGTTGTAGTTTCAACCTTGTATGTTGTGGAATACTAGGATCAACAACACTTCCATCTTTATAGTTGTGAGTGGTAGACTTCCTTGTTGCCATAATTTTTCTTTCAAATTTTCTTTCCACCCTGAATGCCTTCTCCAATGAATCAGATTCCCAAAGGTGAACCTCATGTTGGATGTTATCTTTTAAATTCCCAATGAATATATCAACCCTATGCTGCTCTTGAATATCGGTTACCTTAATATTCAATTTTTGGAAGTCTTCAATTTGCTCCTCCATTGAACCCTTTTGTTTGAGATTTATCAATTTGCTAAAGAAGGTGTTTCTCTTTGTATATTGATAATGTGCTATCATTTCCATCGTAAAATTTGGCCAGGTGACAAGTGGTTTACTAGAACAAATCCATCTATACCATACAAACTAATTGGGTTCTAAATATAAATATGCAATACATAACTTTTGTGAGGGTTGCACATCATGTAGATCAAAGTATTGCTTCATCTGTAGTATCCATGTTACGAGATCCTTTCCATAAAACTTTCTCATATCTATTTTTTGAATGTGATGGTTCCTAAACCCCACATTGGAGTCTCTAAAATCATAATTCATATTCCTTTTGTCCTCATCATGATTTTCATGGATTACCTTGTCACCACCCTGAAGCCTTTCTTGCAACAACTTTGTCAACCCTTCCAACTTGATATTTGTCTCATCCATGTCTACTTGAAAAACCTCCATGTTGCCTTTCATACCACCCATGTCCCCTTCTAAGCCATCCATGCCATCTTTGGTTGCTCTATGTGAGAGCAAAATTTGTTGCACTTGGTCCTATAATTTTGATATATCATGTTGCAATTCTTCCTCTTCATGTGTCATAGTAGAGATTTTTTAGGGCTTAATGGGTGTAGAATTATTTTTTAGGAGGAATTTTAGAACCAAATATTGATATCTATGCTTCAAAATTCCCTTTGAATCACTTCAAACATTTTTCAAATAAAAGATATGCAAAATTTTAAAAATACACAACTTTTTCTTGATTTTTAGGAGCTCAATATTTAAAATATTGTATCTCTTAATTTCGGATCTCCAAGGTCTAAAATTTCATATTATGGTAGCCCTATTAGTCTTATTTCCAATCCCACAATTTAAACCGATATTGGATTCTTCAAGAAATATTTATAGTCAATCTCTCATGATGACCTAACTATTGATAGGTTCAATAGAGATGATTTCTATGGAGTTCCACGTGTCATTGTTTCGACCTTAGACCCTGAAAATGATACACAAAAAACTAAATTTCGTTCCCTTTCAGCCATTTTTTAAAAAATTCAAATTCGATTCTAGAAGAGAAAGTTATGACTATTTTCCCTAGGTCCCCTGTTTGAGATTGAGTTCTGGAGCCTGCAAAAACCCTAACTTCCTTGGATCATATCTCTAAAAATATAGTGAACCAAGATTTGAAATTCATACACGAAGTTCACTAATATTTCAACTCTACATGGTTGTAATTTGATCTTCTTAAGCCTCGTAGAAAAAAAGTTTATAGAAAAAATTTCAAGCTGACCTATTTGAATAAGTGAAACCCTAGAATTCAAAACTTTGATATCAAATGTTATGCAACCAGCTCACAAAATAGAAGAAAATATAGATCGATGGCTTAAAAATTATCCTCTTCATGAGAGGGCCTCCTTTACATTACATAAATGAACAATTATTGTATGATATAATTGATAAGACCTCCTTGGTATATATAGGAGTGTAATGGGTCACAATATAATCAGAGCATGCATAACAATAATAATGTAAGGGCACAAAAATAACAATAGTGGGATTCTATATGGCATAATAATAACAAAATGGGGGATACATGGGAATAACAATAACAATAGGGGACTACACTAGTATTATAGGGACCTAACATTGAGTGATGACAGCCATGATTCCTCTAAGGAAGAATATGTTGGTCCTCCGCCTCACGATTCTCCACTGCTTAGTCTTGTAGTAGACCAACTACCATCCCCTCATCCTCCTCCACCACTTAGTCCTACACTAGATTGACCCACTTCCCCTTGTCATCCAGTTGGACCATCTGCTGATCCACTAGCTAGACCATCCATTGATCCAATACCTCCTCCTCCTCCTATTCCACATGCATCACCAACTGGGCCATCCATTGATCCATCACCACTACCATATCCTCCTATTTAACATACATCATCATCTAGACCATCCATCAATGAATTGTCCTCCACCTTCTCCTCTATATTATTGTTGTTTGATCTATGAAATGTATTATGAGTAGAATGATGAATAATGTTATTAATGACATCTCTATATTTAAATTAAATTTGAAATGTATCACTCATTTAAATTTAGAGTTGGCATATAATGTTTAACGTCAATTGTATGAATCGTTTAATTTCATTTGTGATTGCAAATCCTATTATGGAAACTCTATTTATGAAAAATAATAAAAGGATAAATAAATTAAAATAAAAATTGGTCCAACATCATAGAATGTGGAAGAAATAATAGCATTAGTAGTAAATGTTGAAAAGTAAGAGCTAAATTTTTCGTACACTGTCTTTAATCAGTGACAATGTTTCATAGGCTACTAGGAAATCTTGTGCCCACATTAATTTTTTAGATTCTATTATGGAAAACTTATATAAAACATCATAAATAAAATTTAATGAGAAAAAGACAACTTTAACCACCTACAACAATGTGAATTGTGTTTTAATGCTTGCCATATTAGTTATAAATATTTTTGAAATTTTGATGTATATTATATATTTTCGTTATGTAATTAACTTAGGGTAAAAATAGTAAGTTAAAGTCTATCATTGGTTGGGATATTTTTGTGGATATAATATTAGATTGCAAATATAAAAAATATGTTCACCAAACAACTTTTAATTCATACAAAATTCTAACTACATCCACTACACCTAATCCAGCTAATTAATACTATTTACAAGATATCACAATGATAAATATATCACATGCATACTTTTTATTCGTCTGCATAATCTAAAAACATGAAACAAAATAAATGGAGTAAGGATATGAGCAAAGATATTCAAAACCTCTAGAATATAAATAAATCCATGTGGACAATATATAAATAGTACATGAGTAATTGATAGTAGAAAATATGATATGATATGATTGTACAATGAGGGCCCCATATATATTTACCTAGGCGGGATGCCCTTTCATGAATAGTTATGTCCCTTGAGACATGTCATTTCATTATATTAATTATTATTTAATTATGTTATTTATATTCATAACATTGAATTCCGCTTTAGAAATGATTTATCCTCAAAGCATATGTATGAAAATGTGTGTTATCTTTTTCTTTGTTTTGTAATCTACTCTCTTCTTTCTGAATTCTTGGAGCTTTCATCTTTGATGATACAAGATGATATGAACTTCTAATTATCGTATAGAATTGTCAGTATGTGAAATGATCTACCCATCCGAAATCAATCTTAAATGGAATTTTGCACATACAAACTTCCAAAGATGAATTGGTATCATAAGATTTAATTATGAAATATGAATCAATTATTTATATCTTGAGTGATATGGACTCTTGACTAGTTGAGATGTCTCCTCTTATGATTTGGGTGTCAATAGGAATTCTTCTGTCCTAATTTTATTTTAATGTACTTATAGTATTTTCTCTACTTATTTTTGGCATATGATCTTCTTTGCATATTGTTGTTGTCAGTTTGATTACTGGATCTTCTCCTAGATTTTTTGTCATTTGAACTGTAGCATCCAAGTATGTTTTACTTCAATTGGATTCAAATTTCACTGATTTGTGAAGTTAATGGGATTTGTATTTTTTCCACTTTCTTCAACTTGAATTTCCACATCTGAATATTTTGATAATTCCTTCTCAATAAATTGTTGTAATTATTTTTACAATGACTTTTTATCCATCCTAAGCTTCTAAATTTGCATAAGTATATTTTCACTATGGTCCTTCAGGTGAGAAATTTCTTCACTTCTTTTTGCGATAATTTGTCAACTTATCTTTGCATATTTTGCATTGATTAGTGGTTTTCTTGAAGAATTACTTTTGAAAGAAAAAAATTATGTCTTCTAGTGTTACTGAATCTGGCTCAAATGTGGTGTTTTGTAGTGTTAATTTTCTCTTCTTATAGGAAAATGTTAAAATGTCTTCTTCATATTTAAGATGAAGGACCCTAGTGATTCCAACTAGGGTGAACCCAGAATAATGTCACTATCATTGCTCCATAGAGATCAAACAATGAACCATGATATAAATGTATAGTCCCCAATTTTAAAAGTTAAATTGTTTATGTCATAATGTTTTCCCAGTAATGTAATTTTCCAATTATTTTTTACTCAAGAATCACTAACTGGTTATAAAATTCAAGACTTACCTAACTATTATCTTCAACGGGAGAGATAAAAATGTCTAAACTAAGCCTTATATGATGAGAATTGTTAAGAAAATATTCTTCTAAATCCATCACAATGAGATTTCTTCATCTAAACATTTTGAACCAACTAATGTGGTTCATCATAAGGGCAAAATGATGAAGAAAATATGATCAGACCTAAAGATTAAATATGGAAGGGACTCTGCGATTTGAAGAGATAAGTAAAAAAAAAAGTCAGAAAATATAGTTGTTAGACAAATAATAATTAAAATAAAACATAGAATTCAAATAAAAGTATAAGGTTAATTATTAATAATAATAATTATATAAAATTATAAATACTAATTATAAATAGTAGTATTTATATTAATTATTAACCTTTAAGACTTAGAAAAAAAGGCTAATCATTAAAAATATTTATTAATAATTAAATTAAAAGGAGGAATGGGGCACTTAGTGATTATTAAACATATTAATGATAAGGTATAATATGACATAATAAAAAAAGGGGCGGGGGCGGGATTATTATTAATAAAGGGAGAACCTTTGATAATAATATTTATAATATATTCATAGTTATATCAATTATGCAAATTTAATTCATAAAAGAATAGGGACATAGTTAACAAGGGTAATAGCTGCAATGCAATATAAGTCCATGCCTCTACCGCTATTTAACTTATTTTTTCGCAGAGTGTTTTCCCAGTAATGATGTACTTGTTTTCCAATAATAAAATAAAATAAATAAATCTGCATAATGAGCTAAGTTTTGCTTAATAGCCTATAATCTCTGCACAATGAACTAAAATCCACACAATAAGCTATAAACTTCACACAATGAGGTATGTTCCGCACAACAGGCTAAGTTTCTCACTTACGCACAATAGGTTAAATTTGTCACACAAAAGTTATTAGTTTTTTTCTCGGTAATGATGTATTCTTTTTCCAATAATAAAGGTAATGACGTATTCATTTTCTAATAATAAAATAAAATAAATAGCTCCACAAAATGAGCTATGTTTCCGCACAATAGGTTATAAGCTCCACACAATGAGCTAAGTTCTACACAATGAGCTAAGTTTTGCACAATAGGCTATAAGCTTTGCACAATGAGCTAAGTTCTGCACAATAGGCTATAAGATCCACACAATGAGCTAAGTTTCGCACAATGGCTAAGTTTAATTCTTCCACACAATAGGCTAAGTTTATCGCACAAAAGTTATTAGTTGTTTTCTTGGTAATGATGTATTCGTTTTCCAATAATAAAGGTAATGACATATTCATTTTCCAATAATAAAATTGAATAAATAGATCCACGGAACAACCCTAAACTCTGCACAATAAATTAAGTTTTTCACAATAGGTTATAAGCTCTACACAATGAGCTAAGTTCTGCACGATAGACTATAAGCTCCACACAACGAGCTAAGTTTCACATTTTTTTGCATAGTGTTTTCTTGGTAATGATGTATTCGTTTTCCAATAATAAAATCAAATAAATAGCCTTGCACAATGAGTTAAGTTCTACATAATAGGCTATAAGGTTTGCACAATGAGCTAAGTTTTGCCCAATAGGCTATAAGTTGAGCTGCACAATAGGCTAAGTTTCTCACACAAAAGTTATTAGTTGTTTTCTCAATAATGATGTATTCATGTTGCAATAATAAAGGTAAACGTATTCATTTTCCAATAATAAAATAAAATAAATTGTTGTGCACAATGAGCTAAGTTCCGCACAACAGGCTCTAAGCTCTGCACAATGAACTAAGTTCCACACAATAGGCCATTAGCTTCGCATAATGAGCTAAGTTCTACACAATAGGCTAAGTTTCTCGTGAAAAAGTTATTATTTGTTTTCTCGGTAATGATGTATTTTTTTTCCAATAATAAAGGTAATCAAGTATTCATTTTCCAATAATAAAATAAAATAAATAACTCGGCACAATGAGATAGGTTTCGCACAATAGGCTAAGTTTCTCACACAAAAGTTATTATTTGTTTTCTCAGTAATGATGTATTTGTTTTCCAATAATAAAATAAAATAAAAATAATTGAATTTTTTTTGCATAGTGTTTTATTGGTAATGACATATTCATTTTCAAATAATAAAATACTATAAATAGCTTGGCACAATTATTGATAATATTTCAATTATAAATAATTAGGCATATGTGTAGAAGTGAAGATGAGTTTTATTGTGTTGGGTAGCTTTCTCTGCATAGCTAGTCATTTTCTCGTATATACATTATTAAATCCTTACTCAAGGGTGTTTTTTGCACATGCATTTTCTCATTATTACCACCTCCGCACAACTTCTTTCACACAATTAGTAACCATTTTTGTATTTGTGCGAAGGGGTATGTATTTCATCCACATTGCTTGTTTCACGCTCCTTTCCGGGCACAATGACGACTACACAGCTTCTTCCGTATATGCTATATCTAGACACATAACTCTATTGTGTGGAGAGGTCTGCATTTCATCCGCTAAAGGATTTTATTGCTAAGATTTTAGTAAGCAATTGACGTATATGATATTATTGGTGATATTCATATTTTTGTATTTGTGCAGAGATGTATGTATTTCATCCGATTGTTTCTTCCACATTGCTTGCTCCACACAACTACAACTGCAAAACTTCTTCCATACGCACTGTAAATGGACACGTAACTCTATTGTGCAGAGAGGTCCGCATTTTCTGCACTGCTTAGTTTGCACAACTTTTTTCGTACACGCTATATGTGGAGACACCACCAGAGTGAATAGCTATTTCAGTAAACGGCTAATGTATACGAAGTTATTGCTAATATTTTGTATATTTCGAACATCTTCTTATGCAGAAGTGCTCTTTGTATGGATATCAACACTTTGCATTAAGTCTAATATTATTGCTAATATTTTAGTTATAAATAATGTATATTAGCAGTCAATTTAGTAAAAATTTTGCCATAGGAACATTGTTTATGTTCATATTATTGATAATATTTTTACTGTAATAATGTTTTGAATATCTGTTTGTTTATGCTCTTGTGCAAATGTGTGCACTTTGAACTAAACACTTTTATTGCTTATATTATTGCTAATATTTTAGTTATAGGTAATGCATATCAGTAGTCAAGTGAGTAAAAGTATTGCGGAGTGCACACAAAGTTGTGTACAAAACTGCATTTATTGTTCAGAAGATTTGTTTGTAACAGAAGAGGCTTTCAAGTTTGCATTGTGTGGATGATAACATTGTTTATGAGCATATTATTGATAATATTTTAGTCATAAATAATGTATGATACTGTTATTTAAGTAAATTTCAATAGTAAATAATGTTTCAAATTAGCATATTGCCGAAGTGCAGGGAAAGTCCATTGTGTGGACGAAGCTTTCAATGTACAAATCATCGCAAGTAGTACTTTAGCATTAAATAATTGCAATACCAATGAAGCAAGCAATGGACTTATATGATTATTGCTAATACTGTAGGCATAAATTATGTGTATCTACCTGTCTCTATAGTTAATTAAGTGGGGTTTGCATTTCGCTCACACTTCTGTCTCAAATCATGCTTGCTCTCCACAACAACATTTGCAAAGCTTCTTTCATGTATGTTATGTGCGGACACGCTTCCTCCATAGGCATTGTGAGCTAGAGTCCACCAGTGTTCGCGTTGAAGGCATTTATATTTTTTGGTTGCAATAATACTGAGACAAACGGTGGACCAATATGATATTATTGTTAGTATTTTAATTATAAATAATTATTTTTATTGCTAATATTTTGGTATTAAATATTTTGTATTTTCTTTTGCAATATTTTAATTATAAATAATGTGTATCTCTGTATTGTCAAATATCAGCAATATGATATCATTGAACACAAGTTTTCTTTATGATTATGTGGTAGTCTATCGCAGAAAGGAAGCTTTCAAGCTTTGATTCTGCGAACGCTCACATTTTGCATTAAAGACTTTTGTAGGATTTTTTTCTAGGAATTGATATGTAAGTGTTGAGTTTGGTTTTGAAAAAGTGCAAAGCTAACGTGCAGTATCAATTTTTATTTATCAAATTTTATATCGCATATTATAATCATTATCTGTGTAGTATAACTTTAGTGTTTATAACATATTTTATAACTTGATTTTTGTAGATTTTGTCTAGGTAGTTAGAATTGGAAATGACACATAAATGAGACGCATTACTTATTTCATTGAATGGAGTTCATTTAATATCTACATAATGCGAGAAAGGGAAAAAGGCATTTACGTGGAAAATTGACATCTAGGTTCCGAAATTACTTTTGCAAAGTAAATTTTGGCTTGTAGCTTGGTAAATCTACATAGTAAATCTACTAGAGACGCGTTAGTTCGGTGAATAATTATGGAAAATATTTATTTATTGGGAAAAGAGCTTTAGTTAATGAAAATAGAATGTTATTTACAATTTTAATAAAATAGTATGTCGACATAGATTTCTAAAGCATGTAAGGCGGATTAATCATGAAACAAAATTGTTTCAATTGCACTATGTCAAATTGGAATTTAATTAACTCTTGGTAGGAGCAGGAGCGGGAGCGAGAGCAGCCTTCACAAAAGGAACCAGCTATCGGGAGCTTGGTGCAGCCTCCGACCGACAAGAGGAAGCTCAGAGGAAAAGAGACACAGCCAACCACGAGACTGAGTGATGCTCTAGAGCCATGGCCCCAGGAGGGGGTCGCGAAAAGGAAACCACCTTGCCACCAAAGCCAACCACATTTTGGGATCTGGTTTCAACTTGCAATAAAAGGCCAACATCCGAAAATCAACAGAAGTTCATGAAAAAAATGGCAACTATCCCCACAGTTGCTCTGCCTACTGAAGAGCCTTGCAAAGAAGCACTAAACCTAGAAGAAAGAAGACTTATCGGCCAATTCACAAGCTTATGGCCCTTGCCAAAAATGGTTGAAGCCTGGGTTCAAAAGAATTGGCGTCCATTGGTCAAAGAAGGAATAAAAAGCCATTTCGTCAGCAAAGGCTTCTTTGTATTTGTATTTGAAGTAACAAAAGATAGAAACATAATATTCAGAAACGGCCCATACTTCATGGGGCCTTAGGGACTATACTTGAACCAATGGACTCCAGATTTTGACCCAACCCAGAATCAACAGAAGTTGAACTTCTGTTGATTTTCAGATGTTGGCCTTTTATGGGACCCTAAATCCTTGGAAACCATAGGCAAGGAGCTAGGTAAATACATTGACCAAGCAGAAAGAAGAGATCAGTATTCTTGTGCTCGAATTTTTGTAGAAGTAGACCTGGAGGAAGGTCTCCCTGAAGCCATTAAACTCATGTTGGCTAATTGGTCTCACATACAAGTGCTATATTACAAGCAATTACCATTTAAATGCAAACACTGCCATGGCTACAGGCACTTTTCCAAGTATTGTAAAAGGAAATCAGAGGAGCTAGTTGAGAAAGAGAAGGGAGATCAATGGACTCAGGTCCAAAAACCAAGACCATCTAAGCAGGGCAACAGGAACAAAGGGAAAGTCGCCTCCACTGGGAGAGTTGCTCCTCCAAAACCCCAAGCAAAAGGAAGTTCAGTCCCTCCAATAACAAACATATCAACCAATCCCTTTGATATTCTCAGCACACCAGAAAAACCCTAAGATCCAGCAGACAAAGGGAATGAACAACAGAAAAACAACATGGAAGAAAAAAAAAGGCAAGAGGAACCATTCCAAACCCCAAGAGGTGTCTTTAGTTCCCCAACCTATGTAGATATGACAAGAAAGAATACCCCTGACACATCGAGATCCTCGGAAGTTGAAAAACGTGAGAGGCCTTGAAAAGAGTGGGGAGGAAATCTCATAGAGAGGCCAAAGAAGAAGAATCAGAGAGACAAAAAATGCAAGTCAGTCAGGCCAGTATAAAGATGACTATTAGTAGAAATACTAGAACCAGGCCTCCCAAGGGAGGAGTTGCCCCAACCCCTACCAGTAAATAATGTGATTAGTCTCTTCGAATTGTAGACAATTGGGGAACCCATCAAAAGCTGAAGCAGTTAAGAGCCTATTAAAGTCAGAACTTCTTGAGATCCTCATGCTCCAAGAGACTAAAATAGAAGGAGATGCCCTTCTAGAAGTCGAGAAAGAAAAATGGAAAAAAAAAGTGAGAAAAGTGGTAAGTGCTAGAGGTACATGTGGTGGGTTAGCCACTCTTTGGGAGGCTGACAAATTCCATCTTGAGATCTCTTTTCAAATGCAACACTGGATTTACACCGAAATCTGACGCCTTCCAAGTAAGATAAACATTGCTCTCTTTAATCTCTATGTTCCAGTACTCTATGTAGAAAAGGAACAATGCAGGCAAACCTTGACTGATTTTTTGGAAGCTTACTCCCTTAATAATATAATTATTCTCGGAGACTACAATTTGATCCTAGACCCAAAGGAAAAAAGAGGAGGAACCAAAAGTAGGGACCGCTTCCTCCCCTTAGAGGACAACCTGATTCAACAATGGGAATTGATGGATTTCAAGCCAAAAAAAGGGCTATACACCTAAACAAACAACAGAACAGGGGAGCAGCATATCTCAGCCAGGCTGGATAGATTTCTTATTCAGAGTTCCTTCCTCTCCGAGAAGATGATAATTTCCACAAAAATTTTGCCAAAATGGATCTCAGGCCAGAAGCCCATCCTCCTTCTAATGGAAGAAGAAGAAAACTTGGGACTAATCCCCTTCTAGTTCAGCCCACTATAGGCAAATAGGGAATGGTTTTTCGACATAGTGAACAAGGCATGGTCCATTCCTGTTCAAGGATCACCCAACTATGTTTGGAAGCAAAAGATAAAAGCCACTAAAACAACCCTGAAGTAATGGATAAAAAAGCCCACAGCCTCCCCCATTACCCAAAGAAAACAGAGCACCAAGCAACTGTTGGATCTTCAAATGGGCCTAGACACACAAGACATAACTAGAGCAGATATTCATAGGGAGCAAGAACACCAAATCAGCACCCTCCAGACATTTATAGAAGAGGAAGGATACTTGAGGCTCAAGTCACGCAATCTCTAGCTTGAGTCTGGAGATAAGAATGCAGTTGTTGGCTTGTTGGGGCCTGACCCAAGTTTAGAGTTAATTAGCCAGACAAATCCCTGTACTATTGGCCCTTTCGGTAATAGTTCGTGGAGCACACTGAGGTCTCACCAAAAGTAGTATGGGGGGGTGTTGGAACCAGGTTTCTGCACCCTTGAGATGTCTGAGGGTTTGATTTGGTACAACTGTTACTCACTTCACGTAGATTACTTCATGCACTTCCCTAGCCTTCACGCCCTAATATATTCATCTTCGCACAATCCTAACCATGGGTTGTGGGGCTTACGCATTGTTGGAGCAGTGATCTGCACTATTCCCCTAAGTCACACCTAAGATACTACTTATCTTCTTATACCAGTTAGTTATCTTCGTGCAATCGGATGCCTTATGTTATATTTACTTGTTCAGCACATTCATATGAGTTCATGCAGTAATTAAATAGTAAACTTGCAATTCATACCCAATAATACATAAAACAAGAAAAGATACACACAAATATGGTAAAACTTATCTTTATTAATACTTCCAACGGTTACAGACTCAACCTGCCCTGCGCACTCAGATGTAGGGGTCTGCACACTCAGCTACGGAATACTAGGCCTTTGCGCACTCAACTGCAGAGCCTTCTCCTACTCTATGACCCAAAGACACAACTTACACTTTGACTCAATCAATTCCTTAGAATCCTCATGCTTATATGTCCTTTCTACACTTAGAGCCTCTCTCTATTTATATAATCCCATGGTCAACGGACCATGGGTAGATCTTTCAAACCGAAATTACATTACAAAAACAAGGGCAGACAACCTTGTGACTCTATTATGACTTCGCACTCTGTGCCCACAAATTGTGGAGTCTTTACAATGGACTTAGTCAAAACTTGGGCTATAAGCCCAAAACATGCCTTAAGGGGGATTCCACACCCAATAGGCCACCAACACAAACATCGTGACTCACCCTCAAGTCACTCTGTTAGTGTCGAGATCTTCGCACAAAGTCTTTCTAACTCTGCTCGAATAGCTACAAGGTTGGCAGCTCACTGAGCAGTTGCCTGTTGAATCTCCTGTACACGTTGTTCCGAGACCACGGTGTTGGAACTTCTTCCTTGGATCTATTCCTATGTCCCTTGCATCTGTTTATAGTCTCGCACCTTCTTCCGGCTACTTGGAGCACGAAGACTATGCTTCTATCAGTTAGTCAGATAGCCGAGCCACCTATATATGGCTTCAATCGACTGCTATTCACTTTGCCTAGGAAAGGTCCTCCATTTAGCTTTACCAGCTGCATCACACCTCCATTTGTGACCTCCTTAACAACATACCATCCCAACCAATGCATTCTAAACTTTCCTGAGAATTTGTTAAACTTATTGTCATACAATAGCACTAAATCATTTACCTTGAAGGTGCGCAACTTAATATGGAAATTGTGCTAGGCCTTTTCGCGCTACTTTTGTACCTACTGATGGAAGCTAGCAAGGAACCATTCCTCTTCTAGTGCTTCCAACTGCGTGAGCCTCTCTTCTAGGGTGTCGTGGTCCATCATACTTGTGAGCACTACGATGCACAGACTAGGCACAATATACTCCATTGGCATGACAACTTCCACACCATAGACCAACCGGAAAGGTGTTTTTCCCGTCAGTTTCTTGTACGTTGTCCTATAAGCCCATAATACTGCAAGAACACACAGGTCCCAATCACTTCACTGCGCATTGTAGACTTTGGTCAGCGGAGTCTGCAATATTTTGTTGAATTATTCTACTATCCCATTGGCTTGTGGGCGATACGGTGTGCTTTTCTAATGATACACTTGAAACTCTTCTATTAGCATGCTGATTGTTTCATTCAAGAAATGTGTACCACAATCACTCATCAAGATACCTAGACATCCAAATCGAGTTAATACGTGTTTGAACAGAAACTTCATAGCTGTGGTAGTCACGCAATCTTTGACCAGTTGCACTTCTTCCTAATGATTCAGGTATTCTGTCGCAGTGATAATGTATCTCGCGCCCATCTTTCCTTGAGGTTTGATAGGTCCTACAAAGTCGATTGCCCACTTTTCAAAGGGCTGCAATGTCATTTGCGGATTCAAAGGCATCTCGTCCCTCCGTGATGGTTTACCTGTTCTTTGACATATATCACAGGCCTTACAGTGTGATTTTAAATCATGATGAAGTGTTGGCCACCAAAACCTTGCGCAGAGAATCTTTTGCATAGTCTCTCACCCTACATAGTGTCCTCCTGCAGTGCTCCCATGCGCTTCCATGCAGATTTGAATTCGTTCAAATTTGGGTACATACCTTCATAGTATCTCATCATTATCTTATATAGGTGCCCCGTGATGACAGCAAAATCTGCCACGCGCACCACCAGTTCCTTCTTCTGCTGGACGGAGTATTCTTTCAACGTAGTTCCCGTCATCAAAAAGTGGATTATATCTTCAAGTTTCCATCCTCTATGCACACAACAAAGAGTTGTGTGTCAATTAATCCTTCCTCCAAACTAGTAGGTTCCTCTCCCATCTCAATGCGCGACAAGTGATCTGGTCTCACGTTCAGGCATCCAGGCTTCACAATGACCTCAAAATCATATTCTTGGAACAATAAGAGCCACCTGCATATCCGCCGCCCCAACACAGGCTTATTGACCAAGTATTTCAGCGCGAAATGGTCTGTATACATCTTGAAGTGTCCCCCTAATAAATAGTGCCGATATTTTTGGAGCATGTACACCATAGCCAATCCCTCACATTCAATGGTGGAATAGTTCTTTTCTACTTTAGAAAATCCACAAATCGCAAACGTGATAGGGTGATCCAAGCCCTCTCCACCCTCCTGTATTAGTACCGCTCTTAGCACTATACATGATGCATCAACGTGGACATGAAACTCTTTGTCCCATTTCGGGAAGACCAAGATCAACGCAGAGGCCAATTTTTCTTTTAGTACAACTAGGCCCTTCATGCAGTCATCATTCCAGCAGAATGTGACATCGTTTTTCAACATCTTCTCCATCAGTGTGGTGATCTGTGCATAACTTTTGATGAACTTCCTGTAATACCCTGTATGTCCCAAGGTAGCGCGTAGCTGTTTGACACTTCGCGATGCTTCCAAATTCAGAATTACTGCAATCTTCACAGGGTCTACCATCAGTCCTTGTTTGCAAACCACATGTCCCAACAGGTTCCTAAAGGGAACAAGGAATGTACACTTCTTGAGGTTCAACATGATTTGGTGTCATTGGCAAGTATCCAGCATCAAGCATAAGCTCACTACATGGTGCTTAACCAATCCAAATACAGTTCAGTCATCCAAATAAACCTCTAGGAACTTGTGGATATATTCTTTGAATGCTGCAACAACTATGTGTGAAAAGATGGCCAACACGTTCTTTAGCCAAGCAACATAATGTTGTATTAAAAGAATCCCATTTAGTCGCGAAGGTTTTCTTACTCCTATCTTCTGGTGTGATTTTGATCTAGTGGTACCCTGAGAATCCATCAGTGAAAGAATATGCTTCCTTCCCCTCGACATTTTCCAGTACTTCATTTGTGAACAGAGTTGGGAATGGGTCATGCATATAGGCATCATTCAATTTTCTAAGGTCCATGCATACTCTTATCTCACCCTTCTGCTTCTTTTCCCGCACTACAATAGGGCTTACCCAATCGGATTCTTCCATCCGCTCGATAATTCCAGCTGCAAGCATCTTGTCTAGTTCTATGTGGACCTTCTCCTTGTACATTGGATTCAAGTGGTAAGGCCTCTACTTAACTGGCTTCACGTCGAGCTTTAATGTGATCTGCATAATTCCTAAATCTCCGACGATTCCTTTTAAGTATGTGATCTTGGTAGGGAATAGGTCATGGTACTCGCGGAGTAACTCATCGACTTTATCCACTGTCGCATCATCCCAGTAGTCATCAAGCATTGCGTACTTAGGTTCGACTTCCATACCAATGTTCACCTACTTTGTTTTTACCGGCGTGGTCATGTCAGGGTCTTCAATCAGTGGCCCTTGAACCTCGTGATAGCCTTCAGTTTCTGGAATGTTAACTTTCCACGGATCCTCATCGTCTTCTTCATTTTTTACATTATAACACTCCAACGCACAGCTCAGCTAATTCGCCCATTCCAGCTAAATCAATTCTAGTGGATCCTGTGGTATTTTAAACATAGCTAGTTTTACTGCGTGCAGTGCATCATCAAAAGTATCCCACCAACGATTCTCAAACATGAAGGTTAACAGGAACCCTTCGCGCAAGATATCGCATTCATTTGTCCCATGGCGGAGCTTCATCTCTATGTACTAGTTCATGGGTATAACATCTAGGGTATGACAAAAAAAGTGCACCCACTCAAGTTGTGGGTCTTCCCCATAGACCTTTGTCCACCTGGTGAGGTGCACGCGCAGATCATCATGTCCATCATACTTGTATTTTAATTGCATATGAGGCTTCCCAAAATGCATGCACATCATCCTCCTACATTCGCGCTAGTCCTCAAAGCTTCCTTGGTGCGTACCCCACCACTTCATAGGCGTAGTGTGCAGTACCCATTTCAAAGCCTTGAAACATTATTGTTCCAGCACTTCTCTTTCATATATGTTCAGGAATTCATCTACCTCGCTTAACCCATCATACGTAGGCATATCCCTTACCTCTGTTGATATGCAGCGCAACAATCATGTCATCATGTAACAGTTTAGCGTGGTTACCTCATGTAACCGGTTCTACCATCACTCTATCTCCTCATCAAAATCTGATGTGCAGGAGCTTTTTTGCTCCCATGAGATTCATCCATCTACAGTTGGATTTACCCAGTCTTGCTCTCATGCGGGTATCTAGTAGATGTAGCCCAAGTCATCGTTGATGTCCTAGTCACGCACTGGCACCATGTAGTACAATCCTTCTGCAAGGTCCAAAGGTACAACTATGCGCAAAGACTTTTTCTCAAAAATCATCTTGTGCTTCTTCAAATTTATCACCCCATT
The DNA here is from genome assembly GCA_000404065.3 of Pinus taeda. Taxonomy (NCBI): domain Eukaryota; kingdom Viridiplantae; phylum Streptophyta; class Pinopsida; order Pinales; family Pinaceae; genus Pinus; species Pinus taeda. The sequence goes on along the minus strand of APFE030294291.1, from coordinate 118,529 downwards.
CATGTCAGTGGCCCAATCAATTCCTAGTAGTGCGGGGTAGGGATTGTTGTCATCAACAATCTCTATCACTTCAAAATCTGCCAGCGCGCTCACTCTTTTGATATCTACAGTAATTCCCTGCAATCTTCCCATAGGTAGGATCTTTTGTTGGTTCACCATTCACAGTTGGATAAGAGACCATTGCAGCGTAGGCATCCCCATGTGCTCCCATGTTTGCTTTGGTAGAACATTTACATCTGATCCCAGGTCTAGAATCAATTGGTCCATCTCGTATTGCCCAATCTGCATGGTCAATCTCATCTCCCTTCCCATCCTCATTGCATGCTTTCCAATCTTCTAGACTAAATGTGGTTCTCCTGGCGTGGTCCCAGTGCATCGATTAATGAGTTCCTATAGTCCCTTTACAACCTTTCTGTCATGCAGTAGCTTCATGTATGTTTCCAGGAACTTCATGAGCATTGATGGGTCCATTTTCGGCCCCGGTCTATCTTTGCTTCCTGAAGTGGAGGCATTAGCAAAGCTCTCCCTAGCTTCCATGAAGGTTTCCTTAGCGCGCTCCAAATCAAACTCTGGTCCTTTCTTCGGAGCCTTGCAAACTCAAGTGTTATCTTTAGGTTGCTAGCCTTCATCATCCCCTTTCGTGATTCCACTCCGGAGCATAATGTTTATGTTAGGTTCTTCCTCATGCGACTCAGACCTCATCATTTGCAGGTTCTGAGTTGAGGGAGGTTGTAGCGCTCCCTTTTCTCATAGCCTCACTATTAGTGTGGGAAAATCCTCCATTTCATGGTCAAATAATGTACAATACAAGCATGATGGATGCGTCAAATTCATACAATCGTGGGCATAATGTCCCGGCCCTCTGCAATTGTAACGTATCATCTATCTACGACCTCTTCCAGGCCCTCCTCCACCTCAGCCTCGTCTGCACTCCTAAAATCCGGTTCATGCCATCCCTGCATTCTGGTCAAGGGGCCCCATTTCGGCTTGAACCCTGTAGGTGGGAGTCCTATCCATCATCAGTTCATAACTCCTACAGGTACACTCATCATGTCCCACTGATCTATAGAAATTATAGAACAATTGTTGTGAATTCTGTGTGTACTTCTACAACAGATGGTAGTTGTCTGTGGCATGCTTTCCCCTTATTTGAAAAATCGCACACCATAATGCAGGTGTCATGCTAGGTCCTGCTTGTGCCTCTAGTCTCAACGGCATTGGTCATCCTCCTGCGAGGTAATTCTCGAACACCGGGCAATGGTCCTTATCATGTCCCTGACCCTTGCACTTTACGCACCATACCTTGTCGCGCACTTTTGGATGAGCTGTCCTGTCTTGTTTCAAACTCTACATCTCAAGGCATAAGGTTTTCAACTGCGCGTGAATCTGATGAACTCCCGGGTTAGAATCCTATATCGAGGTCTCATGCAGTCTCATCGTGATCTCCAAGGCCTCGGCCTAAGTTATTAGCCTTTGTTGTGACAGTGCGTTCCTTAAATGCGATGTTAACAATGCTACGAACCATTCGCGGTGTTGTCCATCCGTCAAAGTCATGTTAGCTTCATGAATTGTGCACTTCGGTCTCTGATCCAACTCCTAAGGAGTCTTGCATGGTAGCATCATAATCTCCTTAAACCCAATGATCGACTACGCCTCTGACTTTAGCCTGCTAAATTATCTATTTAGCGTGGTTTGGATGTTTGTGATCCCCGCATTCATATTGTCATTAGAATGCTTAATGTACCAAGTGAGTGCGCGATCCTACAGAGCACTGACCAACGCCGCTTTCTTTATATTGTCATCCATGACTCCTGTACTTCCCATACAGCTTTTATCACAAACCAAAACTGGTCTGAATCTTCATTGCCTACTCCCTTGAACACCACAACTTTATCGTGCTTGCCATATTAACTTACCATGGTGGCAGAGGTGGTATGGGCAAAGATGGGGGTGAAGACGGTGAAACTAGTGGTAGTGTGGGTGGGGGTGGTATGTGCAAAATCCTCTACCTTATCAAATTGATCACTTTCCTTGGTGAGACCTTCATGAGTTCTTCCTCATTCCCTCGCAGAGGTGAAATCAAGGGGCTAGTTTCTAGTTCTGCACTACCTTCATTTCTGTAAATTCTCCCACTTTGCATAGCCCCAAACATAAATTTATTCACATAACCCGTTTTTCACATGGTAGCATTTTAATCCAAGTGTTTAAGGACTTAACGTACTTACCTCGTAGTCCTTTGAGGAAGCGTCACTCTGCCTCGTTGTAGCTAACTGAAGTATCTACTGCAAATTCAATAATGAATCCTCTTATAATTTGATCAAGCCAGTGATCAATAGAAAACGTGATCTTATCCCTAGATGCTTTCAATCTGCACACCAATTATGGGGTCCAAACAATAGGTCTGTCGAGCTTGCACCTTCCTTAGCTATCTGCTAGCTTCGCGATCCACTCGTATAGCTCAGCAGGGAAATATGTGAAGAAAATTTCATGGGTCTCTGTGTATAGGTAGCAGTCTAACCACTCTTCTTTTGATAGTCATGGATTCATGTTCTCCTATGCCACGAACTCGTGAATCTTCCTATCCAACCAATCTTCAATTCCTTTCTTAGTTGGATTCTAGTGATACGACATCAGAAATATCTATGCAGATCCCAGTCCCGGCAACGGAACCATTTGTTGGCTTGTTGGGGCCTGACCTAGGTTCAGAGTTAATTAGCCAAAAAAATCCCTATACTACTGGCCCTTTCGGAAACAGTCCATGGAGCATGGATTGAGGTCTCACCCGAAGTAGTATGGGGGGGTGCTGGAACCAGGTTTTCGCACCCTTAAGATGTATGAGGGTTTAACTATTAGTCCCTTTGAACAAGTTACTTCATGCACTTCCCTAGACTTCACACCCTGATATATTTGTCTTTCTGCAGCCCTAACCAGGGGCTGTGGGGCTTCCGTGCTGCTACACTATTCCCCTAAGTCACACCCGAGATACTAATTATCTTCTTATACCAGTTAGTTATCTTCATGCAACCAGATGCCTTATGTTATATTTACTTGTTCAGCACATTCATATCAGTTCACGTAGTAATTAAATAGTAAACTTGAAATTCATACCCAATAATACATAAAATAGGAAAAGATACACAGAAATATGGTAAAACTTCTCTTTTAATACTTCCAATGGTTGCAGACTCGACCTGCCCTGCGCACTTAGATGCAGGGGTCTGCACACTCAGTTGCAGACTACTAGGCCTCTATGCACTCAGCTGCAAAGCCTTCTCCTACTCTATGACCCAAAGACATAGCTTACACTTCGACTCAATCAGTTCCTTAGATTCCTCATGCTTAAATGTTCTTTCTACACTTAGAGCCTCGCTCTATTTATACAATCCCATCGTCTGCGGGACATGGGTAGATCTTTCAAACTGACATTAAACTACAAAAATAATGGCGGACAACTCTGTGACTCTATTATGACTTCACGCTCTGCACCCACAAATCATGGAGTCTTTACATTGGACTTAGTCAAAACTTAGGCTTTAAGCCCCAAAACATGCCTTGGGGGGGACTCCACACCCAACAATAGCCTTCTTCCATAAGCAAATTCGTACTTGCCTCTCTAGAAACCACATTGTTGAAATCACCTCATCATATGGGACTATTCTTAAAGGCAAATCTCTGATAAAAGAGGCGACAACCTCTCATTTTCAGTTGTTGTTCAAAGAAGAAGGTGTGGAGGATAATGAGGAAGAGCATGACTTCCTCAAGCATGCTCCAAGGATGGTTAATGAGGAGGACAATGCAACTCTCCTTAAGCCATTCACTGAGGAAGAAATTAGCAATGTCATATGGAAGATGGAACCAGACAAAGCCCCAGGACCAAATGGATTCTAAATACACTTTTATAGACTCTGTAGGGATATCATCAAGGTGGATTTGCACCAAATGATCAGAGGATTCCTTCAAAGAGCCAAAGTGGGAGGAAGCACAAATTCCACCTTCCTAGCCCTAATTCCCAAAGAAGCCAACCCGGAGACTTTTGATAGATTCAGACCAATCTCACTTTGCAATGCATCCTACAAAATTCTCATCAAGCTGCTAGCCAATAGAATAAAACCTCTGCTAGACAAACTCATCTCTCCCAATCAAGGAGGGTTTGTCAAAGGAAGGCATATCCTGGACAATGTGATCCTAGTGCAAGAAATCATCCATTCCAACCACCAGTGCAAAGAGAAAGGTATGCTCATAAAACTGGATATGGCGAATGCCTTCCATAGAGTAAGACATTCCTTCCTTCTCCATGTTCTTTTTGCTTTTGGTTTTAGTTTTGAATTTGTTAAATTGATTAAAGCATGCATTGGAGAACCTTGGATAGGCCCTCTAGTAAAAGATAGACCTGCAAACTACTTCAAAGCTACAAGGGGAATCAGGCAAGGCTACCCTCTGTTCCCCTTCCTATATATTTTGATGGTAGACTCTCTAAGTTGAAATCTCTCTGATGAGAAACTCAATGGGACTCTTCCTGGCATCAGGGAAACACCAGGAACAACCCCATTCAATCATGCCTTGTTCGCAGATGACTCTACCCTTTTGGGAGGAGCCTCTATTAAAATAGCAAGAGCCTTCAGCGGAGTAATCCAAAGCTTCTGTAGAGTCTCTGGAGCTATGGTCAATAATAGAAAAAGTGTAGTGTACGGTTGGGATATAGACCAAGCAATCTATTCTCAGGATTTCCCAAGCCCTAGGCTTCATCGGATATGTATCTTGGGATAAATTCAAGTATTTTGGCCTACCTTTAAACTTGGGCACTACTAAGGCCCCTCACTGGATGGAAATTATCAGCAAAATCAAGGCAAAAATGACTTCTTGGGGAGGACAGTGGCTCACCACAACCAGGAAGCTTACTCTATTCAAACCATTCCTCTCATCCCTTCCTATCTATCAGGCCTCCTTCCTCTTAGCTCTAAAAATGATCACCGATCAATTAGCAAAGCTGATCTGAAATTTTCTATGGCAAGGAGGAAACGGGAACAACAAAAAATCCATATAGTAAGTTGGGACATAGTGAAAAGGCCAATACCTGAAGGTGATCTTCAAGTTACATATCTTATGCTAGCCAATCTGGCAATAAGAGGGAAGATCCTTTGGAAAATATTCTCAAACCAAAGACACCCTATAAGTCAAGTTCTAATTAAAAAATATATGCACAGACTCTCGATAAAGAATATGGATGAAGGAGCTTCTCACAAAGGAACCACGTTGTGGAAGTTGTGTAGCCAAGGCTGGAATTTATTCAAAGAACAACTTTACATAATACCAGGAAATGGGAAAAGAATTAGACTGTGGGAGGACAATATCATGGGTCTCCAACCCCTAAGCCTAGCACCAGATATAGCTGACTTACGTAACTGCTCTCCCAAAAAGGTATTCACAAACTTGCTGACATTTTCACATGGGATTCAAAAGGGAACTTGAGTAACTGGAACCTTCATCACCCTCCTAAATGGATTCTCCCCCAACTTCACCAATTTTTAGATAAACTCACGGCATTGGCTCCTGTGCACCTGCATTCAAGGGACAAGTGGGGCTGGGGGAAGACCAAAACTTACTCAACTCGGCTGGGATTTGCATCTCTCTAAGAACATCATCCTCAGATCCATACTACAAAACTCTAGCACCATATATGGAACCCATTTGGACTCCCAAAAAAAACTTCTTCAGCTAGACTCTCATGCACAGAAGGACCCTCACAAGGGAAAACTTAGAGAAAAGAGTTGTAGGTCCTCACAGATGTCCTCTCTACTGCAAGGACCAGGAAATGATAGATCATTTGTTCATTGACTACCCCTTTTCTCAAGAGGTCTGGTTGCAAGCAATCATGGGGCTCAACACCCAAATCCCTCAATAGTCTTCAATGTTAGTCTTTTCGCAACTTGGAAAGATCGATATCCACACCCTATGAACAACAACTCAAATTGGACTAAAATCTGGAATGAAATTCCAAAATATATCTGTTGGGGAATCTGGTTGGCCAGGAATGAAGCCATCTTTAGCAACAGACTCCAATCCACCATCACAGTAATTGCCAAGGCCAAAGCCTTACTGTTGGAAACTATTGAAAATAGACCTCATAAACTAGACAACTCCTTACTCCCTAAAGAGCTCAGTTGGCTAGGTGAGTCCCTGAGACGGGAAAGCATCAAGAAGAATATCCACTTGCCTAGCCATAATCTAGAGTGGCATCTCCGAACCTCTGAGGAGGATTTTTAAAAATGGTGGAAAAATCAGAGAAAAGTCACGATTTTCTTCAATGGAGCCTCCAAAGAAAACCCTGGGATATCAAGGGCAGGAGGAATAATTTATTTAGTAGATGGACAGAAATAGGACAACTTTAGTTGGGGTCTAGGACAAAGCACCAACAACCAGGCTGAGATACTAAGTCTACTCAAAGCATGTTAGTTGGCTTAGAGGAACACAGGGGAAAACCTTCAGATATTCGGGGACTCTGAAATTCTGATTAAAACCCTTAATAAGGGTGACCAAATCAATATCTCTACTCTAAACAAGACCCTAGAAAGAATAAGAAAGCTGACCCAAAACTTCACTTCATGCTCTTTCTATCATGTCCTATGAGCCCAGAACAAGGAAGCTGATATAATGGATAACAAAGGATGTCTGCTAGCCCAAGGTATGCTAGTGAACAATGAAGAAGAAGCTAAAAGGCACCCAATTCCTTAACAAGTTAGGATAGTTGTTCAATAACAGATTCCCACAGATCAAAAGCTGGCACAGACAGCCTTCCACTGACGAGGAAGAGTGGTTCACTTCTCAACATGTCTTCAGCTTCCCACATGGGCCAGCAGGGATAGGAATAATAATAGGGTGTAGAATGGATTCCATTCAGAAGAAGGCTCCGATGGCCGAGATGTGTAGGCTTAGGGCAGGGGATGTTCCAACGACCATTGCATGCTGGAATAGGTGGGGTGCTAAAGACGCGGGGAGTGGTAAGCAGTATTCTTCGCACCGCTCTCAGCTGATTGGCAATAATTCACGAATCAGACGTGATGTTCCTTTCATCATGATGCGTGGCAGGACAAAACTATCCTCATCACGTGCTCCAACAGAGTTAATGGATGGATAGCAATTGGATGCAATTATCGTCGAATCCGGGTGGGGGATGATCTGACAGACATCACTCACTTTTCTTGGCAAGGTCTTATCCATGTCGTGGGGCTAGGTACAGATACGGCTTTGGTTAAAGCCAGGTCAGGAAGGGACACAATCAGCATCAGATCTGGGAGGGTTTGATCTAACAGTCATCGTGCTTCACAATTGGAGGGGAGTTATTTAGTCAAGAGCAGTAAGCGATTTTCATCGCACAGCTCATGGCTGCTTGGCAGTTTTGAATGAATTGGACGGGATGCCACTTAAGGACTAACGCATGGCATTATAAAACCACCCATATCGCGCACTCCTGAGAAGATAAAGGTCAGAAAGAGATGGACATGATATGCATCAGATCTGGGTAGGGGTAGATCCGACGGCCACCGAGTGTTGATCACGGCGGGGGCTACCATGTAGTGGGGTCGAGTATGGTGGAGAATATATGCTTTAATTAAACTCTTTAAATATATACGGGTTTGTAATTTGATCGTGGTTCATAGTTTAAGTGGGTTTATATCAATCCAGAAAAGCACCAAAGTTTCAAAGAAAAGAGGAAAGAAAGACAAAACTCTAAGATGACTTCAGCAAAGCAAGGATCTCTATGCCTGTTATCTGCATTAAAATCAACAACTAACCTCATATATAAAAGCCAAATTAGGAGGACTCAAATGAGCCATATTTCTCGCATCTTTCTATATTCGAGGTCATTTGGCATCCCCAACCTCTTTTGATAAATAAAAATTAACCTTTTATGTTTAAAAAAAATTGAATTTAAGTAAAACATATATGATTTAAATTGATAGATTGTACAATAGTCTTTTTTGATTAAAAGTTCAGGCAAATCAGTATTATCCATATTGATAATGATTAATGGTTAATGGTTATCATTGAAATCGATAGTAGTTAAATGTATTTTCAAAACTTAAATGCCAGTTCATGATTTAGATGGCTTCTTGCCTCCTATGCATTATATATATGCTTGTTTTCTGTAAAATAAATTTGTCAATGTTCATTTTGTTATGAAACTGTTAAGTGTTTTAAGGTATTTATTTATAATTTTTCTATTTTTTTTGCATTTGTTACTAACACCAAATAAATGGCTCAAGGAAACAATGGAAAGGGCACGAAGAAAGATGTACATGCAGGAAGCGAAGATATTTTAATGCTCAACCAATATATCTTAATGCTTAGAAAATATATTTTAATTTTAATGCATAAAATACTAGAACTTTAGCAAATTCTTAGGTGTCTCAAAGATGAACTAGATATCATAAGAATATTATCAGAAGAGCTATTATAAATCATGAACATATGAATCAGTTCTCGATTCGAATAGCATAATTCATACAATCGTTAATTCCCAAAAATAATGGTTAATTAATAGAGAAGGCTTTATCATTTTTTTTGTTATTTGCTCAATAGGTTTTGAAACTCAGTATATGTTAAGGCTATGTATTGTAATATTCAGCGATGGAGTTAATGAAAAGAAACATATCGGACTATTGTGGATTGCAGATCTATGTATAAATGCAATATGTTTTATAAGTTATATCGGTTTAGAAAATCGTTTGATCTTTATATGACGAGTTATTTGGATCTTTGTTTAAATATTGTATGGAATAGTTATTTAAATAGGAAAAGAAATACTGAAGTTGTAAATGAGGAAGACCATTATTCTAAAGTAATGTCACCGATCCTAAGTAGCTATAGAACTTGCAAATTTGATAAATCAAGAAATCAATGCAAAAAATGATAATGAAGGCAAAAAAAACGACATAGCATAATACAAAATATAGAGCCGGAACCCAAAAAAAAAAAATCATTGGAATACTTTTATGTACAATATCATAGTAACATTTGCATTGGTAGAAAAAAAACCTTCCTATTGTTGTGATGAGTAGATTTCTAATCTTGTTTTTACATGGATATAGTATATTGATTGATAATGCGAAATCATATCGCCAATGTCCAGTAAAACGAAAGAGTTATTAGGATGCCTAGAAATGAAATGAGCGAACATTGTGTCGCTACTGAATTTCTTAATAACATAAACAAAGAAACTTGTCAGTGTATACATACAACTATGTTTTGATGGTCTATCGTAAATGCGCCATGTATTTGGAAGTTGCTCAAGATTTCAATAACATCTATTTTGCCTACACTGTATTTATCGTAGGAAATTCCTCGTAGTGCGGGTAATAATTTTTCCAATTCAATGCCCCTCAGAATACATTGTTTTTCAGTCCTGTCAGTTGCATGTATGATGCAATTTAGACGATAAAAATAAAGAAAACCAGAGTGTTGCTTGCACGTAGTGCAATAAAGCATAGTATTGTTTATAGTTCTAGTAGTTGCGATTGGAGTATTGAATTTTGTGCATACAATTTCTAGTGGCATCATATATAAGCTAACCGCTTTAAGATATCATTGAAAATGATGTAAAATTAATATAGAAAACAGATACTTAGTAACATGAAATAGAATGTTTTTCTTATTTTTTGTTCTTTATCCATGCCTTTTTAAACAATATGATATAGATTATTGTGCATATTCCACTTGGCAAGGAAAGAAACTTTCTTAGACTGTCAACTTGTTTTTCCTGTGTTCACTGCACAAATGAACATTGATCATGATGTATGAATTTTTTTTCTTATTTTAACTATATTTTTTAGCAATATTAGCGAAACAAATGTTTTGTTGCAAATCTCTTTGAATTGTAACACATGTCGAAACAAGTTTTTCATGTACTTGAACTTGTTACATATGCAATATTTGTAAAACAATACATGAAAACTGTACAATAGATGATGAATAATTTTTTCCTAAACATTGAACTATACATACCTACGTATACATAACTTGTTTTTTATTTCAATGAACTTCATAACAAACAAAAACCTTAAAATAAAATAAATCTTATTGTAGCTATGTCTTGTTCTCCATTGTAATCTTTGATTTCCATAACATATTGCATTACTATTTCAATGCCAAAATTGTAATAGCTACAATTAAGCCTATTGGAAAGGCATTGTCATTGCATGACAAATTCGTAATTGTCGTGTTTGGAAAAAATTGGTACTCTACACAAATAGGACAAATGTTTTCTACACTGCTAAAACTATTTAGACAAATAGTTTTCTCACAATCACCACATTTGTATTTATGGTTTGGAATAATTTCAAAATCTTTAATAGAAACACCATCATTTGCAATAAACTTTTACTCACATTGTTCGAGTAACGATGTTGGCACAAAAATGTTATTGTCATTTTTGCTTTCTTATATGTTAAGTCTACAAGGATTATTTCTTTTTACTTATTTGTTTTGTCCAAAAATGTTCAATATGTGACCAAAACAATCCCATGAAAAAAATTCTAGTTATATTGTTACTAATATCTTTGATCAACAATGGCATCAACTCAACGTCCTTTTTCCTAATTATAACCGTTGAATTGAAATGCTTTTTTTTGTTTTTTTAAGAAAAAAGAAAGCAAAGAATACAAAAACAAAGAGAGGTAAAAGAAGAGTAAAAAAAGAAAAATTGGATACAAAGTTAATTGATTTTGCGTAGAAGTACCTATTTGTGTTTATTCCTTTGTTAGTTTCCATTGATTTTGTTTTCTTTATTTCAATATTTGTTTCTATGGTACTACTCATTGCTATGTCCACACTACCATCCATGTTTACTCATCAAAGAAATTTTGAGCTCAAAAATGGGCCTCAAAACAAAGATGTACAACCAAAATCAACTTTATAAGAACCAATAGAATTCAAGGTCATGACGTCAACCATGGGGGATGATTCACCATTTTTGGAGTAAAAAAGCAAAAATATTAAAAAACAAAAATAAAAATAAAACTATTTTTTTCAACTTATTTTCCTACGGTTTTACTCAAGTTGTGAGCGAGAGCACTTGTTGTATGCAAAATTTAATTCCTCGTCCAAGGAGTGCCCATGTTGCATACTTTTGATGGACCCCGCTACACGAAAAATGAGAAATACATGAAAAGTGTGATTGCAATCACATTTTTTCATGTATTTCTCATTTTTCCTGTAACATGGTCCATCAAAAGTATGCAACATAGGTACTTGTTGGATGAGGAATTAAATTTTGCATCCAATGAGTTCTCCCGCTTTAAATTTGAGTAAAACCAAAGGGAGATAAGTTGAAAATATGAGTTGAACTTTTTATTTTATTTTTTATTTTTATTTATTTATTTTGTTATCCTCTAAAATTTGATGATGTAATATAAAATTATTTTATTATTTCCACTATTATTTTATAATATTCTTTAAGAGACCCATTTTATACCTCAAAATTCCCCTAATGGTGACATCATTTGAATTCGATAAATTTTGCATGTTCACAAATATTACACTGAAACTACTGCTTAAAAAAAAACTATAATTGAAACTAAGTAACAACTGTATAATGAAAATGAAATAAGATAAAGAAAATTCATTAGTAATGTACAAAAATACTATATGGATTTTAGTTTTAGCGAATATGAAAGTCTTATAGAGATGTTAAAAGTATTTTTTTTCTTATAGTTATTGTCCTGAATCTGAATCTCTAAGTGTCATATGTTTCCTGGAAATTTAAAAAAAAATAAAAATTGCTTTTAGTTATAGTACATTAAAAAAATATGGCCCAAAAGCAATGGGAGCACGCACAACAAAAAAATGCAACAACAACAACAATTGTGTTTTTTAATGCAAATATAATCGAAATACAATAAATACAATAGAAATGTGCCTCTTAGAAGAGTTATGATTGTCTTTAACAGTAAATGTTATGATTATATTCATTTTTGTCGCTATAACAATATCCGTTAGATCAAATATACATAAATAAGAAAATTAATATTTTATAATTCCATAGCACGGAAGTACTTCAAAAATAAGATCTATATGCCAGTAACGTATTTTGTCCAAAAAAAATTAGTATTATCACATCATATAGTATTTAAACTTTGTACATCATTACCAGAGGACTATCACTAATGTTATACATTTCGCAGTTTCATTCTAAATAATATTCACTCACACTCTGCAATTTTGAGAACAATATCATACAACCTAGACGAGAATTATATTTGTAACCAACTCTTCTAGCGTGTTTGTAACGTATATGCTAAAAAGATTGCATGATGGACAAGTGGTGAATGTTTCTATGGACAACACAATGAAAATTAGTAAGTGGTATCTTGACATTAGCATATGAATATTAAACATATGTATTAGACACTTAACGTAGATGGACTAGTAGATAACAGATATTGTAATAAGAATAATAATAATAATAATAGGGAAATAATAATAATGTTGGACTATGAATATTTAAGTTTAATGAATTTCCTTTAAAAAAATTAAAAAATCAAAGCTATGTGTTCCTAGATGAATTTACATAATTGTTTTGTTTTTCCCCATTAAGAAGGCATAAAAATTTAGAATAGCTTTTATAGCCCAATTGTGAAGAGTATCAATTCTTTTTTGAACTTTTGAATATTAAACATTTATTTGTAAAAGTAAATCAATAGTGATTTTCCTTTGTCATTAATGCAAACATGTATTTGGTGAATCGACATAGACGCAAGGCATATGTTTTCCTAATTGTGATGATTGTTCACAAAATCGAACTTGTAAGTAACTTTTTAAATTATCATAATCCCTCAACCAAATCAAAGCACCTATAGAGTTGTAACCCCTATAGATCTAGTTTCTTGATATCTAGAAGTTGTAGATAAAGATCCAATGCCAGCACCTCGCTTAGGCCCATTATAATTTTCTACAAATTGGATAATAAATGAAGATGGCATTGAATATTGACCTGTCAATAGCACTGTGGAGTAACTGCTTCACCTTGTAATTAAATGGCTCACACCATGCATAGGCCACCGGTGAGTTTGGCCCTCGTGTTCAATGCCTCTTGATTTCCAAGATGTAGGCAAAGTTCACCAGGCATTCTGATGTGTAGTTATCTGTGACCATGTATTACTGTGATAAGTAATGATATTATTAGGAATATTTTAAGTGTAAATAATGCTTATGTTTGTATTTCCGAATGTGTTTCAAACTAGGCATATGTGAGCAAGTGCAGAATAATTATGTTGTGCTGAGCAAGATTTTAATTTGCGGATCATCCTACTTAGCACAAAAAACTTATATTGCTAATAGTTTAGTATTAAACAATGCAAATTTGCTCAATAATATTGTCTATGCTTAGATTATTGATAATATTTTACTTGAAAATAATTCATACTATTTATATTCAATTGATTATATATTTTTGTATTAAAAATGCATAATTTATGCTTATATTATTAATAATATTTTAGTTGTAAATAATGTATATGTTTGTATTACTGGATATGTTTCAAATTAGGCATTTGTGTGGAAGAAGTCCATTGTACCAAGAAATCTTTCAATGTGCGGTTCGTCGAACTTGGCACTAAAGGATTTTATTGCTAACAATTTAGTATTAAACATTTCATTTTTTTGTTTACAAAAGCACCAAACCAAACACTAGACTTATGTGATATTGTTGCTAATATTTTAGTAAAGGCTTTTATTGCTAAAAAATTATTATTAAAAAATGCGTATTTTTTGTTCGCAATAGCACCAAAGTAAACGCTAGACTAATATTTCGTCCACTTTTCTTCCACACATGCTATATCTGGACATACTTTCTCAACTACTTTGCCTCACATAGTTCATACTCTGCATAGTTAAATTTCTACCCAACAATAAATATTCATATTCGTCATTCTCTCGCACATACCCTATCCTTCATAAACATCTATACGATATATGATCTGGGAATTGCAAAATCATCTTTGTACAACGAAATATTAAGAAAATATTTTTCTAGGAAATCGACAAACATATCCCATGTTCTACACAATCAAATATTTGCACAACGAAACATAATAATAATACCAAATTAACATTACTAGTTTAACATTAGCTTCCCTATATACCCATCATTTAAAATTTACGTTCACGTGTATGATGTTATTGGTGATATTCGTATTTCTAAATATCTTTTTGTACTTGTGCAAAGAGGTCCATATTTCATCCACACTTCTTGTTTCGCAATGCTTTCTCTACATAATGACGACTACACACATTTTTTCGTATGTGTTATATCTGGACATGTAACTCTATTGTGCGGAGATGTCTACATTTCGTCTACTAAAGGACTTTATTGCTAATATTTAAGTAAGAAATTGATGTATAGAATATTATTGGTGATATTCTTATTTTTTGATATCTTTTTGTATTTGTGCAAAGAGGTTCATATTTCGTCCACATTGTATGTTCCACACTGCTTGCTCCACACAAGGATGACTGCACAACTTCTTTCGTACGTGTTTTATCTAGATGTGTAACACTATTATGTGGATAGGTCCACATTTCATCCACTAAAGGCTTTTATTGCTAGTGTTTTAGTAAGAAATTGACACATACAATATTATTGGTGATATTCGTATTTCTGAATATCTTTTTGTATTTATGTGGAGAGGTCCATATTTCAACTACATTTGTGTCTCAACCCATGCTTGTTTCACACAGTGGTGATTGCACAACTTCTTTCGTACATGCTATATTTGAATATGTAACTCTATTGTGTGGAAAGGTGTGCATTTCGTTGACATTTTTGTCTCATCTATTTCGTCCACTAAAGGCTTTTATTGCTAATATTTTAGTAAGTAATTAAAGTATGCGATATTATTGGTGACATTCATATTTATGAATACCTTTTTGTATTTGTGCGGAGAGGTATGTATCTCATACACATTGCTTGTTCCACACTGCTTGCTCCGCACTGCTTTCTCCACACAACGATAATTGCATAGCTTCTCCTGTATGTGCTATTTATGGACATGTAACTCTATTATGTGGAGAGTTCACATTTCATTCACTATTATGCAACTGCGCTCCCACACATACTACGTACTCCGCACAATAAAAGATCTATCCAATGAAAGATAATAATATTCTTGGTTCTCCCACACATATCTGGTTCTCTGTAAACATTCATACAATATACGATCTGAAAATTTATAAAAGTATTTCCGCATTTGTTCTCTACACAGGTTTTGCACACACAAAACCACCTTCCCACAATTACTTGCATGCTCAATAACGCCATTCGATCAATAATTGACATTTGAAATTGTTATTAATTGAATTAATAAACTTATCCATCCCTACCACATGTTCTACACATTGTCTATTCACACAAAAAATGCTCCATAAATCGATTTTTTCTCTTCAACAAACTTGATAATTACGATAAAGGTACTTAACTATTGTTCTTTATTATAAAATAAGCAATGAAATTCTCACTGTCAACAATGTTTCATTGGAAATACAATTCAGTATATAATAATTATCACTTCACATTGTTATCCGACTTTGCATTATTTCAAAGCATTAAAATATTAAACATAGAATCATGCTTTTGAAAGCATTGAAATATTAAAATTAATGTGTATTCTCAAAATTAATACAAAATATAAAGCTTGGAAGCTTTGGTTATGATTTTCAAAGCATAAAATATTAGTCTTAACATAGAAGTTGTTACTAGCTGAGTTAACCGACAAAACGAGAAGGTCTATTCAAATTCAAAACTACAACACGTTTAATGTTCATTCTTATTAATAGTCTATTGTTCACATTTGTTTTGTAATAGTCTAATGTAAATACAATTCTTGTGAATTTTAATAAGTGAAACTTGTAAAGTGGTGGTTGTGCGGAGGAAGCATGTGGTTGTTCAAAGATGGTTGTGCGAAGGAAGCGTGTACGGATGAAGTGTGTGTGGAGGAATTTGTGTGGAGACTGGAGTTAATCAATTAATTTAGTATTATATATGGCCTTTATGTGAAAATGTAGAGTCTTTATTTATGCAAAAGAATAACCTTTGAGCATAAGCACAAATTTCACTGAACACCTTTTGCAAACGACTATGATTTCCACACTTCAGCAAAATCAATTTCTTTTGAACAAAAAAACTTTGCTAATAAATTGATTAAAGGTTGTACTCTTCACAAAGTTGAAGCCTTGTTTATAGTTATATTTGCATAAATAGGCACATAGGCATATCTGTGGATTAAGTGCATTGTGTGGAGGAAGCGTTGAAGCTTTCATCATCGGAATCTATGTAATCTACACAAAACGTTGTTTGCAAAAACATTTGCCCCTATTCCCGATAAATTTAAAAATATGATGACAATGAACATTATTTATGTTTCATAGCAAAGTGAACTATTCTCATGTTTCATGTAATTAGAATATATGTATCAATAGCATAGTACAAATGCTCATAGCATAATTTTGTAACATTAAGCAATATAATCACAATAACAATGGCAGTGTCGAGTTTCAAATTTCAATCATCATAGCCATAGTTGAAATAAATAAACATAATAAAAATGCATAGAAGATTAGATTCTAAGCATCAAGAACTCTTATTCTTAGTGTGAATTGCTTGTATCAGTAATGAAAATGCTCAATGGCTCAGTTCATTAGCTCCTTCACTCCTCTATTGTGGCATCTTCTCTTTAAGTACTTGCTTTTGCATCCACAAAAAGTAAATACATGAACTGCAATATGCAAAAGAAGAGCTGCAAAACAAAGCAAGAAACTACATTCAACAAATAGACTATGTGATATCAGTAAAATTAGCAAATCACGAACGATTGAAACTATAAAAAAAAAAAAAAAAAATATATATATATATATATATATATATAATATATATATATATATATATATATATATTATATATATATATATATATATATTTAAGGGCACTTACAATTTTGAAATCATATAGGCTAATTTTTTAACTATCAATTGTCTCCCGAATGCAAGGCCTCTTGAACCAATGTCTTCAACTTAGCCTGAATGAATTCTTTCATTGGTCCCATTGTAATCTCTAACCTCGCATGTTGATCAAATAATTGTTTTTCGATTTTGATTGCCTCCTCTTGTAACTGAGCAGTTAACATAGATTTCATATAATTAATATTGACCAAGTCAACTATCCATTTGTCAATTTCTTTTGTAGTAAAATCAGTCATAACATCAAATTGCTCTACCATTTATTATTTTATCTTTTCCAGTTCCAATGTTCGTGTATCTTTTGTAATCAGTTTAGAATTTCGTTTAATGCGTGGACTGTCTAGATCTTTAACAGTTTGCATTGTCTTTAGAAACACATCACTTCTTCTATTCTCTATTCTCTTAAATTCAGAAATAATGTTTTCTAGTGTACTGATTCTTTTGGACCATCCATCTTTGATTTTCCTCATTTGATTAGAATTTTGTAGTTATTTTTTTCTTGTCCAAATCAGACAGCAATTCAAGCTTTTGACCAAAAGCAAGCAAGTCATTATTGACGAAATTCTTGTCTTCGATAACATATTTGTGAGAAAATCGACAAATGAGTTGATTTGTTGTGCTAACCATAGAAGAATAGAAATTGTCTGCCATACATGCTCAATCATTTCTAATATTTGGCATATATTTTTTTTCTCTACAATGACTAAATTCTATTAACTGTAAATCAAAATAATTTTACATGGAGTTGAGGCTACAGGGGTCAGAGCCCGAGAGCCATCAACGTTGCAGAACTGCCCCATTACAAAAGAAATTGGGGATAACAGTTACAAAGTGCGAACAAACTGACATTAGACCCAGACATAGACTGATAGAAAGAAGAGAAATACATCGGAAACAGATAAGCAGAGTTTCTGTGCAGACATCCAGTAAGAGGACGAACACTTCCTCAGAGGGAAGCCAAAACCTGAGATTGACAAAGCCGAGCCGAACCGAGAGCAAAAAGCCTGGAGGTAGCCATCTGAACAAAAACCAGGGACCAAAAGGAGAAGTGTGATCACAGGTGTCAATCGGCTTTCGCGTCCTCCCCATGAGTCTTCTCAACATCCCGACACCCGCTGCCAATTCTAAGATTCGCATTGCCATCCGTCGCGTTGAAAGGGTTCTCCGGGCTGAGACTGGTGGTGCCTATGTCCCTTTCCACATCAATTGGGCCAATGTCATCCAGAGGAGGGATGCTTATTGGCTGAATGTTCTCCTAACCAAGCTCGCCCACTTGTCGAATTTCCTGATCTCCCTCATCCATGGAGTGCTCACTGCTGTGAGAAGGATTGGGCGCAATGCAAGACAAAGGGGGGATTTGATTTTCTTCTTCCGAGAGGATAATAGTAATGTGAGCAGTAATCAAAGTCCTGTTCAAGTTACTTTGAAATTTGAAATGCGTTGTTTGGAAAGCACTGTTAGGAACAGGCTTGCGACCAAGGCTCGAGGGAGGCAAATCCTCTTGAGAGGAGGTAAGGTTAATGGGCGAATGAGCAAGGTCTGCCGAATGGCTGACAAAAGGCCGCTTGGCGCTGCCTTAGTGTCCCCCAGAGCAGTTCTGCCTGTTTTGGCATTTCATTTTGACAAGCGAAGGGGAGGACACTGAGAAACCAAAGAGACCGGAGCTAGGAGCAAGGGAGTGGCCAAAATGAACTAGAGACCAGGGAACACAAACGGAGAAGAAAAGAGACAAAGAAACAGCACGATCAATTCGAAAAACAAAAGCCTCAGACAGCTTACCTCGAATCACCGATCTGATCCCTCTGTGGAAAGCGTTGGCGCCTTCGAAACACTGCCAAAGAGAACCAGAGCTTGCCTGGAACTTGCTTCTGATAGCAAGCCTTTGCTTAACATCACAACACACCTTAAACCAAAGCCTAGATCCGGAATACTAAACTCCGGAGGTGAATTGAGCACAGGAGGTTGGCATGATTATAACCATCACCGGGCTGCGTTGGAGCACGTCCTGCTTAAATGCGAAAATCCTGCAGTGTCCTTCCTTCATTATTTCATTCTTGCTGCGAGAGATAGAGATCTGGGAGGCCATGCTGCTCTGTAGGTGGCGGTACCTGAAGTCATTAATTTGCATGAGGGTCAATTAATGCCCAAATGACACCCGCATCTGGGGAACATTTGGCATATATTACTAACTATATGACATTTAATTGCATCTACTAGTTGCAGTGCTCTAATAGATCCATGAGATGTGCTAGTAATGGGAATTTTGGATTGTTGAGTCTGCATTCCGATTGGATTTGTTATCACTCAGGTTGTTCCCCAAAACTTGTGAGAAAAGGGAATACGGCTGAGGTAACCACTAACCAATCTTTTAGATGTAATTTCTAGCCAAACTGCATCCAGAGAGGGCTCTCTCTTTATAATTTAACTTTGTTTATTTGAAGTTTTTATGCTAGTTATGATGTGCAGAGGTTTGTTTTAAATTTGTTTGGATGGTGATTTCAAATAGAGTTAGGATGCAAGTCTGAAAGAGTTTATTCCATTGGGAAATGGAGTCTATGAAGATGGATTGCTAAGTGTGTTTCTGTGATAAAGTGCAATACTACAGAGCAAGATAATCAGTTTTGGAACAATATTGAGATCTAGAAATTGATGGGATGTAAGCCAGGGGGTAAAGGGTAGTCAAGAATCCTTTATCATGGTGGCAAAGGGAAGGTGCATGAATATTTTCAAGGAGCAGTGAAGAATTCCTTGGCAATTTTCAAAATGAAAGAATTAGTGGAAACAAAAGAATTTAAGAATTTCTGTTTATGCTAGTTCTGAAGAAAACATAAATAACAGCAGGAATTGAACACAGAGTGTAATTAAACAAGTTCTGGGCTATTCTTTTTCCTTGTTGTTAAGATTATGAAACATATATGAAATATGCAAACATAGAAAACACAAAAACATAGTTTAGAATAACTTATTGAGCCAAAGAAAGACACAGGAATTTTGTAGCAAAGCCCAAAATCATCA
This sequence comes from Pinus taeda, assembly GCA_000404065.3. NCBI lineage: Eukaryota > Viridiplantae > Streptophyta > Pinopsida > Pinales > Pinaceae > Pinus > Pinus taeda. Next base: position 98,507 of record APFE030294291.1, on the reverse strand, counting down.
AATCCACATTCAGAGGGTCCAACAACAATGCATTTCACTAGCCTTTGTATTAAAAAATATCAGAGTTACAGCGCAGTCCAAGGAGGAGAATCACCAACCCTGAATACATTCCTTGGGGGGGTATTTATACAAAAAGAGAGTTACAAAATATCTTGTGGATAACATATGAAGTAATAACTTCCTTCACCTACTCTGTCAGAGAAATAAATGCAGAAATAAAGGTAGGAGTTACTGTGGTTGTGCTGGCTACTTTAACTGATAAGATATTTTTGACTTTTCACCCAGGAATTCGGCTGATAGTTGTGTCTTTAATTTTCATTCCTGCGTTGCTGTCCTGACCTTTGCTTGAGCTCCTTCCTTCATATCTGCCACATGTCTTGCTATTTGACCAAGTGTACATAGGCAGAAAGATCCAAATTACCTAGGCAAAACTTCCAGCATACTCTGCCACCACTATTCTGTAGGAAACTGATGTCTTTGTATTTTTACAAGTATTTCATCAGCCTTAGTATACCTATAAAAGTTAGGCTTGACTTCAAAAACATGATTTACTTCATGTTCTATAAAAAACAAATTTTCCAATTTGTCATATAAATTTTGTCCAGAAGGAGGCCCTGTGTCTTCTGAGGTGCTGGATGATGTAGTGATCTGATTTGTTACATACATGTTTACCCTGTGAGCATACTGTTGATGTGATAACATTTTTTGATTGCTTGTTAGTAAACTGGGTAGACCCTTCTGCTACAAGTTTGTGAATTTCTCTGTGAAGGCATTAATGTCCATCTGCATTTCTTGACACTTCCTTTCCAAAGTGTGTATAAAATTTCTCATTGTTAGCACCTTCTTCACTGTCAAAATGGTGCATGTCCTATCTGAGATGTCCAAAGCTACTAGTTGTTCTTTAGTATTGGTATTCAAAAAATGGATGAGCATATTGGCCTGCTCAGGCATATTTCCTAATGATGCCCTGGCCCTTTGAATTTGCTCTTGTGCCCTTTCTATTAATTCAATTTGTTCATAGATTGTCTGAATTGATAGCCATTGGTCAGTAATGGACTGGCCAATCTTGGTACACAAAATCATTTTAATGTCTGCGAGAGGTTTATGCAAGGTGAGATCCTTTTCCAATGATTTCACCTTGTTCTCCAGGGCCTTCACCTCTCTGGTCTTCTCT
>APFE030294291.1:55391-88458 GCA_000404065.3 Pinus taeda | reverse complement strand
GGGAAGGTGCATGAATATTTTCAAGGAGCAGTGAAGAATTCATTGGCAATTTTCAAAATGAAAGAATTAGTGGAAACAGAAGCATTTAAGAATTTATGTTTATGCTAGTTCTGAAGAAAACATAAATAACAACAGGAATTGAACACAGAGTGTATTTAAACAAGTTCTAGGCTATTCTTTTTCCCTATTGTTAAGATTATTAAACATATATGAAATATGCAAACATAGAAAAGACAAAAACACAATTTAGAATAACTTATTGATCCAAAGAAAGACACGGGAATTCTGTAGCAGAGCCCAGAATCATCAAATCCACATTCAAAAGGTCCAGCAGCAATGCATTTCAACAGCCTTTGTATTAAGAAATATCAGAGTTACAGCACAGTCCAAGGAGGAGAATCACCAACCCCGAACACATTCCTTAGGGGGGGTATTTATACAAAAAGAGAGTTACAAAATATCTTGTGGATAACATATGAAGTAATAACTTCCTTCACCTACTCTGTCAGAGAAATAAATGCAGAAATAAAGGTAGGAGTTATTGTGGCTTTGCTAGCTGCTTTAACTGATAAGATATTTTCGACTTTTCACCCAGGAATTCAGCTGGTAGTTGTGTCTTTAATTTGCATTCCTGCGTTGCTATCCTGATCTTTGCTTGAGCTCCTTCCTTCATATCTGCCACGTGTCTTTCTATTTGACCAAGTGTACATAGGCAAAAAGATCCAAATTACCTAGGCAAAACTTCCAGCATACTCTGCCACCACTGTTCTGTAGGCAACTGATGTCTTTGTATTTTTACAAGTATTTCATCAGCCTCAGTATACATGTAAAAGTTAGGCTTGACTTCAAAAAGATGATTTATTTCATGTTCTATAAAAAACAAATTTTTTCCGGAAGGAGGCCCTATCTCTTCTGAGGTGCTGGATGATGCAGTGATCTGATTTGTTACATACATGTTTACCCTGTGAGCATAATGTTGATGTGATAACAGTTTTTGATTGCTTGTTAGTAAACTGGGTAGACCCTTCTGCTGCAAGTTTGTGAATTTCACTCTGAAGGCATTAATGTCCATCTGCATTTCTTGACACTTCCTTTCCAAAGTCTGTATAAAATTTCTCATTGTTAGCACCTTCTTCACTGTCAAAATGGTGTCTATCCTATCCGAGATGTCCAAAGCTACTAGCTGTTCTTTAGTATTGCTATTCAAACAATGGATGAGCCTATTAGCTTGCTCAGGCATATTTCCTAATGATGCCCTGGCCCTTTGAATTTTCTCTTGTGCCCTTTCTATTAATTCAATTTGTTCATAGATTGTCTGAATTGATAGCCATTGGTCAGTAATGGACTGGCCAATCTTGGTCCACAAAATCATTTTAATGTCTGCCAAAGGTTTATGCAAGGTGAGATCCTTTTCCAATGATTTCACCTTGTTCTCCAGGGCCTTCACCTCTCTGGTCTTCTCTTCCACTGTTATTTTTTATTTGTCATAGCTCACTTCTAGCTTGGCTAGTCTTTCTTTTGCCTCTTTGAGCTCTAACATTTGAGCTTCTAGCTCTTTCACTACCTTCATCATTTCTTCCATCCTCATGCTGGTTTCAAGCTCTGTTGTTGCTGTTGTTGTAGAATCTGTAGTTGTTGTACCTGTTGTTGATGCTGGCTCAGTGGGAGGGATTGCTGCTGTGTCTGTGGGGGGAGTAGAGACAATTGTTGGAGTTGTTTCGGGTGGCTGGGAGGTCGACTCTCCCTGCTTAGCCTGCAATGCTTTCTCAAACTCTTGCTATGTCTGCATTAGCCTTTGATTCATTCTCATCAATAAATCCATTACATCCTCTTCTGCTTTTTCTTGTGCTAGTTCTCTTGCTTGTGGATGCATGGTGACAGGCAGCTTCAATTGCTTTCTAAGGGCAGCAATATCTTCCTCCTTCTTCTTTATCAATGCTTTGATGCCCTTAGCATCCTTGGGATCATGTCCCAACTCAATAATTATTTCTTCCAGAGTCTTTATTCTGTTGTCTTTGGCTAGAGAAGAGATCTTCTCCAAATCCAATTGAGCAGATGTATTACTCAATGACTCTTTTAATTGGTGGGCTAGCATTGCCTTGTCTTCCAATGTGGCATAGACCATTTCAGCCGTTTGTTTGTGCAATTCTATTTGGTCCATTGGGTGTATATCTTTGGCAAGGACCTCTATATTGGTCCTTATGTAGTCAGCTGCACACTGTTGTTGCTGAACCTTGGGCTTGAAATGACTTAAGATCATTTTCTCCTCCTTGATGTCATAAGCTGCCATTAGTCTAAGCTATTTGGAGGGTGTCATCTTAAGAAATTGATCATACAACTGAATTCTTAATGACTCCTTTTGAGCCTTGATCTCGATAAATGATTGTTTGATGTCTGATTGTTTCTTGGCTTGTGACCTTGAGGAGGAGACTTCCATTCCATGTTGCCTCTCCCCTTCTTGTCTGAGAGAGCTAGTGGAAGTCTGTTGGCTGATGGCCCTCTCTCCTCTTGTGCTTTTTCAATGATGTCTTCCACAATTTCCTCTTCAAGAGGATCTACCCTTTGCCTCTTGGCCTATTGCTGTTCTGTTGACCCACTTGTAGGTGTGGTTTCTTCCTGGTATCTTTTCTTACTTCTCTCCTCAGGAAGAGGATTCTGTAGTGCTGGTACTTCTGGTGCTTGTGCATGTAGTGAAGGGGCTTGCCCTTAACTGTGTTCTTTTGAGGTAGTTGGATGTTCTTCCATTGTTTCTTGCTTTGCAACTACTAACTCCTTGCCCTTTGTTTTCCCTGTTGTTGGTGTAGTCCTTTCCTGGGCAACTTGTTGTGAAGTTGTAGTAGTTGATGAGCTTTCCCCGGTTTGTTGTGGTATTTTGAATGACACCTGCCCAAAAGAATCTAAGTCAAGAGTTTTTTCAAAAATTTTCATGGTTTGTTCCATTTTCTCTTCCTCAGTTAACTCTTCAACTAGTGTGCCCTCCACCCACTCATCTTGGTTGGAAAACTTTTCTATGTCAGGGATGCTGCAATGTTCATAGGGTGCCAGCCTATATTTTACCCTTCTTCCATTGATAAAGCCATATGGGTCATAGGGTACCCACCAAAAGCTTCTCTTGAGTCTGAGTGTTTGACCCAATATTTCATCAGCGTCCTTCCATCCCTCTTTCTTGTTCATGACAAAGGGTCTAACTCGCCTCTGAGTTTCAATCGGGCCTTTTTCTTTGTGCTATGGAAGTGACTCAGATCTAAATTGATGAATTACCTGAAATATTCCAAGGTAAACAGTCTCATTGGCACATATCTGGGTAGCCTGTAGGGGCATAGCTCACAGCGATATATCCTCAAAATAGTGTGATTCTGGTAAAAGTACCAGTCACCTATTTTATAGTTTTCGGAGAGTTGTAGTATCTTTTGCATATCATGTGTCAGCCTAGGAGGAGAAGTTCTCATCAGGAGAGAAGAGACTAGGTATACAAACAAATCAATAAACTCACAATAATAGTAGGGAGAGCTGCGGACTTCATGAAAGATTGGGGTCCAAAAAATCACAGACCTCCTTTCCCCTTTATGGTCCAATTTTATAATGGGGAATTGGAAGATATCTGGCTGGTAATATAAGAATAGATGATAGATATAGGATGAATATTTAAAGATTCCCTCCCTGTCTAGCCTCAACAATTGGTCATGTATCTTGTTGGCAATAAATTTGGCATAGTTGTATTTGACAACAGGGGGCTATCCTGGGGTAAATATAGACATCATAACCAATATGGTTTCATCAATATGCTCACTTGTCTTGAACCCCAGAACAAAGGATATCATATCAACAACTAATCTACACTCTTCAGTGAAAGATGCATAGTGGAAAGGAGGTGGCTCCTTAGGCTGGCGATCTACTCTCATAAACCCTTGGGCAATTCTGGTTATCTCTAAGCTGGAGAGTTTGGGACCTTCATCCAGCAAGAACTTCATGGTAAGAGGAAACTGGAGGTGGGTTGGTTTGAAGTTCATCATCTGATTTATAGAGTCAGGAGTAATATGAAAAAGGGTAGTTCCAGATGGACTCTTAACTGCCCTGTTTGTTGGCTCATAGTTCTCACAGCAGAGGTGAATGATCTCAGGGAATATATTCATAGAGGGGAGGTAGTATATGGCTAGATTTGATTCCCATATGCCATAAACATCATTTTTATTTAAGTAACTATTTCTGAGCTCACAGACTGCTTGCAGATGGTTTTGGTAGCCTACTAGGTCTTGGATTAGATAGTCTGTATCAGCTAAGGGAAAATGTTCCAACTCCTTGTGGGGTGCATTAAGAGGAGTGATGTTCAAGGCCACTGGACCTTCCATGGCTAAGCTCTGTTTCCTTTAAAATTGGAAATTTTGGCTCTGTGCAAGCAAAATGGGTGAAACAATGGCTCAGTGGATTTCTCCGAGATTTTCACCATTGAAACTGGTTTGTTGGATTTAATTTAGCTCTGTGGATTGAAGTTAGCTAGAGAAACGGGACTTATGGGCTTCTTTGGCACAATGGGCTACAATTATGGGCAAAAGGCAGCTTTCGGGGTTTCTTGTAGAGTTTGCAGGGCCGAATGAGCTCAATTTTTAGCTCATTGTGCGGTTTTATGGTGAATTTAGCAACTCAGAGGCTATGGTGACAGTGTTCCCACTTAAAATTATAGGTTTTGTGGCCAATTTTACAGTGAAATCCAATAAAAACAAGGTCGGGAGAAATTTGTTGTAAATACATGTTTTCTCGGTGGAATGGTCGATTTGCAGGTGACCAGGTGAGCCGAGGGGCCGAGCTGTGGAGTAAAACTATTGGTTGGCGGACTTGAATGGCTAAAATATTCTTTTGCACGTAAATTTTCATGCACAGGTTACGTATAGAAAACAAATAGAAATGGGTAAAAACAAGCGTTTTCACCCCTTTTACCCAAAATTTTGACTTTGGCGGGTTCTAGGTGCTTTTTTCTGATGATGTCAGCATGACGTCATTTTGTCATGTAGTGGGGTATGGATGCTGACATGGCAGGTGACGTGGCATGTGACATGGCGGGTGACGTGTCAGGTGACGTCAACAGATAGGCAGGTGGCAAGGTGGGTGACATCATCAGGTGACGTGGGCATGACGTTAGCAGGGAGGCGGGCGGGTGGTAAGTGGTATTCCCCGCACCGCTTTTGGGGGGAAGTGGTTTCAAGGGAGGGGGCTCTGAACACGTCGGGTGCTTGACACGCGTCCTCGGTACAGTGGAAATACCGCCCATCCCCCGGACGCTATAGTTCAGCAGGTTAGGGCTCATGATATCGCCGACCACCATCGGATCTGTCAGCGCCGATCGGACGACTGGTGGGTAATGAAGGTGGCGGCAGGTTAACAGCGGGGGACCCGCTTTAATTTTTGTGTTTTGTAATGTTTTTCGGTGTATTTCGAACTTTGGGTAAATGGGTTTTTGGGGGTAAAAAATGTGGGTTTTCCACTGTTTATTTAGCCAGAGGCCAAACAACTCTAATGGGCACGTGGAGGGTTGTTATTGGCCCCCGGTAGACCAATAACTCCCTAAAAAAAAAATTAAAATATAGTTATAGTTAGCCAAGGGTCGAGGTATTAGATTTTTTAGGGATTTTGTGTATTTATACATAGTAAGGGAGGGGAATATACATAGGAGCTATATAATAGGGTTAGTAGGTTAATATGATTATGTGGGATGGGTTTGTATGGTTTAGGCTAAGTTTGTAGAGTGAAAACTTAGGCATGGGGGGAATGCAAGGATACCCAGTTGTGAAGTCTAGGAAACTTGGCAAAAGGGAATAAAGACATTTTACACAAGAAATGTGGCTTGTTTTGCCTAGGTGAAAACACATTTTCACCTAGTTTTTCTATGAGATGAAGTGGACCAAAGGTAATGAGAAAATCTCATTTCCCTTGGGAGGAATGTTAGTAAGTGTTTCTTGGGAAAATGGGGAGGGGAATTATTCATGCTCCATTTGTTTTGTAGCCACCTTGCATGGTACCTTATGATTTTTATGAGATGAAAACTTGTTCCAAAGGAGAAAATTGCTCATACACCTTCTTCTATACCATTAAAATTGCCTACCCAACCTAGTATACCTAACATTTTCTCTTCATTTTCATTGGGTACATTTGAACTAGCAAACCCTGATTCCTCTCTTTTCTTTTAGCTTCCCTCCTATCTAAGTCTACCCTTATCTCTTCCAAGGCTCAGATTAAGCTGTTGAGACCCTTTGCTTCTCTACCTAACTACTTGTCTGCCAAGCTTAAATTGTTTGTGCAGACCTTTATTCTCTATTCTAAGACAAGTAAAATTCAAACATGATCTAGCTAGGATTAGACTGTCTGGCTATTCATCAATTGTGACAAGAGTCAACCACCTATACATAGTGAAATTCTTCAAAATATGGAACCTTTGCAGCATGAAAAGGATGAACATATTTCGCACTTCTCCAGTCAATCATGAAAGATGAAACCTATTGGTATAGGAAGCTGACAGGATTCATTAACAAAGGACCCAAATTTAAAGTATTTTATAGCATATATATTGTTTCTTTCAACACCAGGCTCTCTGCATTTTTTTCCTCAATAGACACTACAAGCGCACTTCCAGTAGCTTCATGCAATGTCAAAACATATGTGACTGTAATTCTAGACATATGAAGATTTGTTTTTGTTGTATCAATAACATTTTACCATGCATCCTTACTTTTTCAATTTTCAATATTTCACCCTCTCTATTATAGTTTTCATCTTGAAAAGCAACAAACTAATCATCAAAAATATAAAATTCTTTGGAAAATTGCTTTGTTATTTTTTTCTTTTCATTTAAAGCACTACTTGCCTAGTCAAGTAGTGGAGTGTCAATATCCTCATTGATAGGTTCTTGAATGTTTCTTGTTTGGAAAGGACTTTTTCATTTTTCCAATGGAAGCTTCTTGTCATCTCCAACAGCTGATAGTTGGCCGTGAATCAGTTATGCAACTTCATTATCTTTTCATTTTCTTTCACTTTAAGATGATTATAAAGTAGTTTGAAGTATGAAAACAGAAGATTGCGCAGATTTTTCGCTTCTTTATTTATGCCTTGTTTCACTGCTAATACTTGATTCTTCAACAATTTCTCTAATATTCATTGCTCCTTCATTATTTCTTATAGTACTGTGACCCTTTTTGCTTTCACTTACAACTTTTGTCAACAAGTTCTCACATTTTATCATACCTAGATGTCTAACAAATAGACCTTCTAGATTAGCGTCTCGCAAGCCTTCACCTTATTTTAAATTAAAACAATGCAAAGACCTTGCAAACTCTGCATGATTTCCATTCTTCATGGTTACTCAGCCAACATTAAATGGAAAAGAAATAAATTGTTTCTTCTTTTTCTTTTCAAATTTAACCTACCAATCATAATATTTTTTGCAGACTTTGACAACAAAACACTTTTCCATAACAATTTTTGGAAGAAATAGAGGTTTACCTTGAAACTCATAAATTTGAATAATCATATTATTTGTTCTTTCTTCATGTATGCCTTTCCCCCATAGGAAATCTTGTGCTTCGCCAGATATTCGATGGGCCTAACATCTAGTTATCATGAAAATAACTTGTTTTAAAATAATATCTTGAATTAGACAACGTTTTGAAATATCTTGTTGCTTCCACAATATGGGATAGCAAAATTGCATTTGTTATTTTTCAATGCTGAAATTAGGATTATGTGGAAACTCATCAAAAGTGTGACTAGAAATGAGGGTTGTTATCAGATACACCATCATGAAAAACCTATTTCTCTTCTGCAAATGTACTAACTGAAAACATAATTCGTTCGAAATAAGATCAACCCAGTCGAATACACATTTCTTTTTATATGAGTAAATAGAGCACATGGAGAATGGAACTTTTGGTAGTGGCAATAGTTTCTAGACCCAATAAACATGCATACAGCCAATAAAACTCTCTGAACGGGTCTCTAAATAAAGTGATATGTAGAGAGGAAAGATCAAAAGGAACCTCAGAATTTGGCACAGTAAACTCCTATAATATTTTCAAACCATTTGCCTATGATACTAGAAATCTATTTGTAGTTGAAAAATCTAACAACATATTTAGAATTGGTAGCTTCAATATCTGCTCAAATATCTTTGCAATCAAACAAATACTAGTATCTTTGGTTGATAGTCTAATTTTTTTTTGTTTCCAAATCAAACTTATCTGCGCATCAATAAAATATTTCACTAAAATCAAATACCTTTGGAATGCATGGAACATTCATTATTCCAGTAGACCAGCTCTTATCGTTATTCTTCTCCTTGCACAGACAGATTCACATATCGCTCATACATAGTTGACCACTGAAAGCTCTGATCGATAAATGCAAGTGAGTTAATAGTACCAATGAAAATAGTTTATTTCCTTCCCCTTGAAACCATTTTTGCAACAAACTTTGAAATAAAAAAACAACCAGCAACGCTTTCAATTCATTATAGGTATATCTCAATGATATGTTAAACAAGCACCACTTGTTACTACTCAATCTGTGAAATCCCTTCTACATGACATTTCCAATATATAGAAAAATTTGCATTTACAACAAATAGCATAAATAAATCACATAATCTAAACCCACCATAATTCTATCTAGAAAAAAAGTAGATATTCTGATATGGCTTGTAGAAAATCGGGCACCATTTTGGTTTTGGAGATTGGATTACAGTTGTCAAACTTCAAGATTTTTCGCTACTAGAATAATTGTTGATAGTGTTAAATTCTCTACCTTTTTCTATTTCTAATACATGTTACTATTATACATGTGAAATGTGTTTTAAAAAATAAATAGCAATTAAAAAAATAGAAAAATAGATGCTACCGAGAAATAACATAAATAGTTTAAAAAACGAATCTTGAAGTTCAAAAATCAATTACTCCATGTAAAAAAAATGTGAATATTTTCTAATAATGACAGCTAGCTTACAAGTTTTCAACAATTGCATCCACTATTATATCGATATCATTATAGAGGTAATAGCATTTACATTTCTGATTACATGTCGATCTGCCCATTTCGACAAATGGGTACCATACTGTTAATGTCATTATATTGTTTACGAAAATGGAAAAATTGCACTCCACATGATAAAAGTGTTTGATTTTTTGTGTTTCTTGTTCTTCTTCTTTCTTTCACTTCTACATAATGCAATTTTGCAATTCCGCTTCTTTTCCATATGCAGTATACGCCTCTCATGTTGATTACAATTACCAACGAAACTTTAGCTATAACATTATTATTATTTATTGTTTTTTTACAACTGTTAAAATTTACTATAAGAAAAAAGTCATTTAATTAATAAAGCTTAAAGTGAAACAAGTTTCTATATATATCATGAGTTATATAAATACTTATTTTTGTAGATTTATTTGATCCTTGTGAAGCCTCCACACACGCACAATGACTTCCACATAGCTAGTTATGTATATAGTAACGTTTGGCCAATACTCATTTACAATTGACTATTGTAACTTTTATGACTTGCAACATAATATTTAATATTTTTTTTTATGCAACAAAAATCTTCCCACAATAAAATAGGTTTCTATGTTCAGTAGGTATTATTTAAAAACTTATTTGTTTTAAGTAAACAAACTGTATATGTTTATAAGCAAATCACTTACAAAAATTGGTTTACAATTGACCATTGCAAAATGAAGATTTGATAGTTCAATGTATAATAATTATTATTTATTATTATGATCATATGCTATTGTGCAGAGATTTCATTCCAAGCAGTTTCCCCTACATTATGAAAACTCTTATCCTAATTATGGCAAAATGAAAATTGTGTACAATGAAACATTGATGTGTGTCATTTTCACTTTTCTACATGCATTCATAAATAAAGACGACTACGACATAATAGTAACGCTTTCTAGCCCAACAACCCTCAATAGTTATGAACATAGTGAATTGTATTCAGATTCAAATTCTAGTGAAAATAGATGCAATAGATACAACTTCACATGTAAAACATAATTTAAGAATTATTGAAATAACTAGTAAAAAGTTTGAGTATTAGAACAGAGTAAACAGAAATGCATTTTAATTATTATTTATTACTAAACACTGGATAATATATAAAATCACAAAGAAAACATTGGTAAACAATTGTTCAATTATTGTTTTATGTATAACATTCGAGGACTCCAGTTCATACAACATCCCATGTCAAACGTTATCTCACAATTGTTTACATAATTAGAAAACATAGAAGAAACAGTAATTAGAATTCAAATAAGCTATGATCACAAAGACATCATCCAGGAATAGGCTTTATTGCATGTCAATAGTTCAATTACAAAGGTGTCCTGATGGCAGTTGTGATTGTAGTCCCATCAATTGAAATCTCCAAAAGTCATCTACAACAAATAACAAGGAACTGCATTCAGGAATTAGAATATTCCATCATAATGCATACATAAGATCTAAATAGTAAAATTCTTTGACAACAAAAACAAATGTTCCAATGCATTTAAAACATTTACAATATGTAAAAGTAGAATCTGATATTCTTCAGCGCTCAGTTATCTCTCACAATTAGGCTTTCTACAATGAATTCCTTCACTTTCACTTCCATGAATTCTTTCATTGGAGCAACATAAATGTCCTGCTTAACATGTTCATTGAATATCTCCTCCCCAGTTTCTTTTACTTCTTGTTTCAATTGCAAAACTGAGGTAGAGTACTCTTCATTAATAGCAAAAATAAGTAATTAGCCATTTGCTATTTTCCTGTGCACTAAAATCGGTTATATCATCAAACTATATTTGTTGCGATGGTTTCAACTTCTCCAAATCAACCATGAGCTTCTCCTTTGCAATTAATCCAGATTCATATGTCATAGATGAACCATTTAAATTCTGAGCAATCGCTATCACCTTGACATATGCATCTACTCTTTGATTTTCTATGTTTCCACACTCAAAAATAATCTCTTCCAATGTTGCAATTTTCCTAGACCATGCAGCCTTGATTTGCCTCATCCGATCAACATTAGGCAGTCCTTGTTTATCTCTTTCTAGTTTAGACAGTGAATCAAGATTTGAACAAAATTTAATAGGTCATTGTCCACGAATTCCCTATCTCCCACCAGCTCACTTTTGACCAATTCGACAAAACACCTCATTCTCTGCTTTAAATGTCGAAGATAACTTGCCATGCAAATTCAATGATCCACAATATTTTAGATATATTATTCATGATATATTATTTCACTGCACTCAAAATATTGATAGGTTTCTCAAACCTATTAGATCCACTAGGTATCACCAATGGAGTCTTCAGTAAAGGACCCATGCTCAAAGAATTTTGTAGTTCTTTTATTTTTTCCTTCAACTTTTGATTTTCTGCTTTTTTTTTACTAATGGAATATGCAAGTGCTTCACCACCATCTTGATGAAATTTCATCAACCGAAGACCAATCGACATTCAATTTTTTCTGATCAACAACCTTTCTATCGGAAAGTTGTATTATTTCAATATTCAATCTCTTACCGCCCCTGTTAGAATTTGTATCCTACAATGTGACAAAATGCTCATTAAAACTAATGTCCTATTTAGCAATTTCCTACATTATTCTTTGCTTTTCTTGCAAAGAAGCACAAACCCAATCAATTATTACAACTCAATCAACTTCCATGTACATCATTTCATCAATACTCTCTACTTCAGGCGCACTCTTCAATCTAAATGATTCAACAGTATGCGCTCTTTCTGGAGTTACTCTACAAGGATGCCATTCATCAACCCCACCACCTGATAGCCTATCGACAATCAGGTTTTCGCTTCCAGTACTTATTTTTCTTTTTTTCTAGTAGATGAAGTCACATTGGTATTGCATGTGCAATATTGAGATTTCCCCACTTGGTTTTCACCTCTTTTCTTAGGTCTTTCTCCTATAGCGATGATATTTTTTTCAATAACTTGTCCAACATCTACTAGCATTTTTTTTATCAACACTGTGACTTTTCTCGCCCTACTCTCTACTTCTCAGAAACAAGTTCCCGTATCTCATAGACTCAATGTGATCTGTGAAAATTCTTCCTCTATCAAATCCTTTAATAGCTACAACTTAACGCAAGTTGAAAAGATCCAAATAATTTACAACAATGAGAGTGTGAGATGTATTCTTCACAGTCACTTTTCCAATAGTAAATAGAAAAGAATTAAATCGTCTCTTCTTTTTCTATTCAAATATAGATAGCCAATGGTGATATTTCCTATAGACTTCAGCAAAAAAATACCTATCTAGAACAAATATTGGCAAAAGCAATGGCCTATCTTCAAAACCATAAACTTGTATAATTGTGTTTCTTTCTCTTTCCTCAAATTCCCCCTTATGAAATAAGAAAGCCTCAACATCTACATATATTCGAGGATGCTCTTGTATAGTTACCATTTTATATACTTGTCTCATAAACACATCCTAAATTAAGCAAAACTTTAAAGAAGCTTCATGCTTCCACAATATAGGATATCATAACTTATTTGGTTCCTCAAGAAACTTGAATATAGGATTATAGGGAAACCCCTCAAACACATGCCTTGACATGAGAAGGGTTATCGAATCTGGCATCATAAAGAACCCATTGTTCTTGTGTAATCTGTGATTGAAAATCTAATTCATCTGAAATGACACAAGCCCAATCTAACATACAATTAGTGTATATCTCATAAAGCACATAGAAAATGCACTTCGGAACATGTGATGTACCTTTTAGCCCTGCTACACGGGAAAATAACCAAAAATACCTAAATGGTTACCTAAACAAATAAATGTTTACAAGAGAAAGATTGGAAGGAACGTCAAAACTTGTAAAAATGAATTCCCGCACAATGTCAATTTCGCGCCCTTCTACCTCTAGGAAACTATCTATAAGAGACAATTCTAAATGATTGTCGGCTATGGTAACTTGAATAAAAATTTGAATACTTTGTGATTCAAAGAAACCTTTACCACTCCTAACTTAATTTCCCTCTTTTTGAAATCAAAATTATCTACACAGAGATAAACAATTTCTCTGAAATTAAAGACCTCTAGAACATACACAACATTCACCAATCCTATGCTCCAAATCTTCTCATCTATTTTCTCTTCCATTGACATATTCACATTTTTCTCATAAGTTCTTGACTAGTTAAAGCTATCATCGATCTCAGTAAGTGAGTTAACCATATCACTGCAAACAACTGCTTTCCATCTCCTATTACCCATTATTCCTTTGCTGCAGAGGAAAAAAAAGCATTGCCAATTAATAACATATTAAAGTTTCATTTCAGTATACAAGTCACCATTTTCTCCACAAATGCTAATTGTTACTATTAATCGTGTGCAAAATTTTTATAGACGACACTCTAAGTGAATAGAAATTAAATATATAAAAACCAAGTTTTATGGACAGTAATAGGAAAAAAAATGAAATTCCAAATGCATCTTGTGCATTACTGTGCACTTTTCTCTCGCTTCAAGATCATTGATATACATGCCATAAGAAATAGAAATTTGCGATAATCGGTAATTTCTTATATACAGTCAAAAATTACCATTCAACCCGATCATTCTTCATAATAGTGGAAATGGATTCAACACCATCAAAAACCCCATCGACAAATTTTCCAGGAGCACCAAAATTCACTGCAAACCGCTTTTTTTATGTTTTTGTTTTTCACTAAGTTTTTTTATTAACATAACCAATTGGCATCCAAGATGATGAAAATAGACAATTGTAACCTTGAATTATAAAGACTCGCCGCCATATTTTTTCGGTAATGTGCCCAAACTTCCTTTGTTTTTCTGTTCAATTTTGAAGACCCAAAACGTTATCGATAACTTCACACTCTAACCAAAATTTTTTTTAAAGATTTTAGTAATAGATGTCAAGATTCAGAATAAAATAAAATAAATAAAATATTCAAAAACTTTCAACATGTGATTTCTTCAAAATTTTCCCACCAAATCCTGTAGATAATTTTGTTGTCTATTAGAGTAGCCTAAAGAGACCACCAATTGACCCAGAAAATAGTGGAAATTTTGCAAGGAATTTTACTTAAATCCCGCAGAAATTTTTGGAAATATGGGTTACATATATTAAGCTTCAAGATTTTGGGTATCGAGGGAGTTTTTGATGGTGTTGAATCAAATCACCAGATTCCAGTGAAAAATAACTCTCTAGTCAAATTTGTAAACTACATTCGGCTACTCTCTACGAAAAATTGAATTGACAATTAGTCGCACTACTTTGTAAAACCAAACCAAATATGATTTATGAATAACCTGACACATCTATTTTTTGCAAAATCTGATAAGCATTTACGATGTAGTGCAAACCTTATTCGGCACAGACGCATTTAACTTGAAACTCTTTGTTTTTTAAAATTTCAAATATAATATAATTACTGGAAGTTAAAACTCGTAAAACTATCAATAATACCAAAAAATAGTAAAATTACCTTATACGATGAATCGAATTCACAACTACTCCCCACTACTTTGTAAAACCGAACCAAATTAGATTTATGAATAACTTGACGCACTCATTTCTCGCACTATCGTAAAGTAAACCATAGTTTACAAAATACTATAGAGTATTACAAATAAAAGCTTAACGAACCAAAAACTCACATCGTTGGCAAAAGAAAACAGGAAAATCAATATAGAAGCTTGCAGTATTGTATAGCTTTTGTATCCCATAGATAGCAGTTTATATAAGGCAACAGAAGCTCAACCAATACTCCAAGCTCTTAAACGCAATTTGCAAATAGAAAATGCTACACGCCCCATTTTTTTTTCTATCACTACAAATAGTGTTTTTCCCCTTACCGTACTAGCTATTTCAAATATTTTTAGTCTTGTTTCCCTAGAAATCGCCACTTGCCACTATTTTAAGATAAAACTGCCATTTAGATTTTTCATTGTCTCGATTTTTGTCCTCTAACTAATAGAAAATAAAGTTGCGGATAATTACAAGTCATCTTAGCATTCAATTCACCAAGTACACATCTGCTCACACATCAGGAAACCACATAAGCGCGAAAACATCAAATCTAGAAACATGATTTTTGTACACTTTGAACATAACATAAATGCATATATGTGAAAATAGATCATTTCTTGTGTGAATAGAAAATATGTGTAACATGTGAAAGGGATGGATGTATGGAAGCAGAAACATAGCAATACATACATGCCTATTAAGCGATCAATAAAGTAAGTGTGTACTTAGGACAAGTTGTGAGTATACGTCCCCAAATAAGAATTAAATATATATATATATATATATATATAATTATATATATATATATATATATATTATATATATATATATATATATATATATATATATATATATTATCTTAGTAAAATTTACACAAAAAAATTGCATAACATCCGCACATGCACAACAACCTCCGCACAACTTCATTCACATAGTTACTTCCATACTCAATAATGCCCTTAATTGACATTCGAAACTTCACACATGAAATCTCTGAACAACTAGCTTCAAAACTTATATTAGTAATGATTATACATTGTGAAATATGTCCCTAAATAAAATAAAAAATGAAAAACAAGATTTGTATATTTATTATCTTAGTAAAATTCGAACAAAACTTTAGCATAACATCTGCACATGCACAAAAACCTCCGCAAAACTTTTTCCATGTAGCTACTTCCACATACAATAATGCCCTTAATTTACATTCCAAACTCCGCACATGATACCTCCAAATAGCTAAATTCGCATAAACACCTTCATATAGCTACTTCCATACTTCCGAAAAATGTTTCTAAATAATAATTAAAAAATACAAATCATTTAGCACATTTGTTTTACCGCACAACACTTTTTCTTCACAGGAATTCAAATTACAGTTTTTTAGCACCCTCATCTACAAAAAAGACGTCGAATCTCCTGCACATACTTTGTCCTTCGCATAGTAAATGTTCCGCACAATGACTCTAGTACTCACTATGCAAAGGACCTCAACTCTCCCACACATACTCTATACAACGTACAAGAAATCATAATAATAGTAGTTTGACATTTATTCATCCCTACCCCCCACCCCCAGGGACCTATGCAAACAACCTACAACCGCATGAATTCTTGCATCATTGAACGGAGAATTAACATAATAGTTCCCTACAACTACATTAATAGCTAACTTCGCACAACCACCTTCGTACAACTATTTCAATACTTGGAAAAAATGTCCCTAAATAATAATTTAAAAATACAAATCGTTTTGCACATTTGTTACACAGTGAAAATACTCTTTCGCACAACAAAACCATACCAATTACCGCATCATTCGTCAGTATCAGGGCACTCAATATGCAAAGAACCACATCTCTCCCGCACATAATAATATTAATTCAACATTTTTTCAACCCCCCAACCCCCTCCCTTGAGCCTATGCAAACAAGTTGCAACTGCATCAATTCTCACATCATTGAATAGAGCAATAACAAAGCAACTGCATCAATTATCACATCATTGAACAGAGAAATAAAAAAGCAACCACATCAACTCTCGTGTCATTAAGCATAGTGCTAACATAATAGTGACAGTGTTAGAGCACTCACCAATGCAATTGGCATTCATAAAATTACTTTTACTTTAATTTTAAAATGAATTGTCAAGCATTGCAAAAAACGAATATAAAACACTCACCACTAGGGGAATTATGTCCCATCAAAGCTTCCTTAGCCAATCAAAAATAAAAATAATATTTACTAAAAATTCAATAATTATTTTTGAATTTATGCAAAAATAGAAATATTAAGCATTTCCCTAAAATTTTGGTTAAAATTGCAAAAACACATCCAAATAATGCATAGTCAATGCAACTTTACTGTGAAGCGAATTTTATAGTCCCTCACAAGGCAAGGACTAATAAGCGGGGATATTATTATTAATGATACAAATAATATTAACAATAATATTCATAATATATTCCAAGCTATATAAATAATGTAAATTTAATTAATAAATGAATAGGGACATAATTAACAAGGGGGGGAATTATTATTAATGGTATTAATAAATATTATGGTTCCTAATATTAAAAAGGAACCTAAATCAAATAATTAAAAATCATAACCTAGAAATAATAAGACCAAAAGTCAAACCATATAACCAAATTTTAATTAAAATTAAAAGGGAAAGAAATCAAACTAGAAGGATAAAAATACAAGAGAGATTAACTTATTAATCGAAAAATTGAGAAGGGCAAAAAAAGGACAGAAAAAATAGGGGAAAATTCACAATGAAACAAATATAGAGGAAAGAGTTATAATGGAGTTCCAGTTAATTCTACAACCATCATCCCTTGTTGAGGAGGTAATCCCCTCTGCGGACAGAGGTGATCCCTACTAGCCCAGACTGGGTCTAGCAACAATCATACAACGCTACCACACAAGTTCCTAATTGCAAATTAAAGACCAATGGTGAGGGCCTACCAGGATTCCAACGCTACTGCTTGTAGAAGAGGCGACACTCCTGTTCCTTTGATCCAGCAGATCACGATCCCCACGATCTCCATGAATGGACACCTGCACATACAAAGAATGACACAAACACAAGCATAAAATCCAACAGATGCAACTATATATCAGTTAGAAAGGATATAACTCATCAATATCGCAAATAACAATAAGAGTGGAACCATAACAATAGTTGTTTATTAATGATAAACAAAGAAGAATACAACCATAGTTCTGACGTCAAATCCTCCTTTGGCTGGGTGATCAATAGCACATGTCTTGCAAAGCTTTGTTGGGAATAGGAACAAGCTTCTCTCTCCTTGGTTATGGGACAAGAATCTCCTTACTTAGATTTGGCCTTATGGGAATGAAGAAGGCTCTTGCAACATGAAGCTCTTGGAAACTTGACAATTCTCAATCTCTGGAACTAGCTTGCCAAGGAAAATGGACAAGCTTTTATAGATGGAGGAAGGGGAGTTGGGATTATCCACAATAATCATGGGATTGGCCACATCATCAAGGAAGCTTCCATGAGAGGTGGCAAACCACTTCCTCTCTATGGAAATCCATAGCCAAACCACCCAACTCAAGATAGATGCACTCTAGGAATTTGTTAGGACGAAACTTCCACCATTTGTTTGTTAAAAAACACCAGTGTTTATGGTTGGCACGGGTGCGGCTCTATGACAGAGCACCAACTGGAACGCCCTCTTTGGAGGATTTACCCCATTGGTGCGAGGACTGCACTATGGGACTGCACCAATGGAAAAAGGGCTATTTTTAGGGTTTTTTAGCAGGAGATGTCTTCAAGGAAAATGAAGCTCATGTTTAGGGGAATGCAATGCAAGTGTTTTCAGGCCATGTCACTTCTCATAGGTCCCGGAATGAGTCCTCCAAGATGCGGGAGAGGGGTAGTAGGGATGGTGACAAATTGTTGTATAACAGGTCTAGTGAGGTCTTGGTCGCCTTTGATTTCTTCCTGGACCCTCCCTTCTCCAGCTCCCTTGGGTGCTTGATGTGGGCGGATGTCTCCTAAGGGTTTTCATTGTGCTATTCAGTCTCCTCTTTTGTCTTAGGTGAAGGCAGCCTTGCGCCTTTGTTTGAGCCCCGCTCTACCCCACCTATCTACTGCACTACCTCGCGCTCTGCCTGGTAGTTATCAACAACCTCATTTTTCCTATTTTTGGCCATCTATGCCATCTTAAGCTTGGCCTCCTCCTCCTTCTTCTGCATGGTAGAATTGCTCCCACCAACTGCTAAGTTTGTGGTAGTGAGCCACTATGCTGACCATTGATCAAACACTGCATCAATTGCATCATCCATTGCTAGATAAGGCAAGTCGTACCATTTCTGTGTAGGGTCCTTCCATGCCCTGATGGATACTCAATTGAAGTTGGATTTGAATTCAGCGTAAACCTGCAAGTTAGCATACATCATTGGTGATAATTGTGGTTTGCGATTGATGGCCATCCGAATGTTCATCTCCATCAAGATCCAAAAGATCTTCCTATCCTTGACTTGTTGAGCATCCTTGGTCACCCACAACGATGCATACTTCACTGCTTCTGGGAGGTCTGGCATGACTGAAGGGAACTGGCTATCATCTGGTAGCTCCCACACTACCAACACAATTGATAGCAAGAGCCACGTGTAGTGGAACATCTTACTGAGCTCTTGTTCTTCGCGGAAGTTTGCCAAGAACTCTCTACCAAGGTAGTCTGACTAGTTGAACTAGACTCCTCTAGTGCACTGTGTTGCTAGCGCGACGACAAGCACCAGCACCTCATCAGCGCAACAATTCCTCATCACCTTCCCTGCTAATATCTATGTGGTTACCTTCACAACAGGATCGCAGATGCTAGATATAGTGTATCCACATATCTTCTTCACCAGTATAAATGTTTCTTTCATTGATTCTGCGACAGCCTTCTCACCACCTTTTCTTCCAAAGATCGTGGCTAGATTCTCTCCTGTATATGGAAATTGCACCATTCGGTGAATCAACCTATATGTGTTGGGTATCAGCTCCTCCAACCATAGACACCCATCATGCACCAAGCATAGCAGCTACTTGATGACAAAAACTGTCACCGAGGTGTGGTTATAGTCTAACACCCAGAGTAGGTTGAGAAACCCTACCTCTTCTACTCCCTTGAACCACCTTCATAGCTCCAATTTGGTCATTCCTATTTTCGTATCAATGATGTGGACATCAGCTGCTCGATCACTAGGTGTAGGAACTTCTCATGATCCGCCAAGTCCCAGGCTTCAAGTTTCAGCAGTGGCAGTTGTGCCAAGCACGGTCCATCGAAAAAAATTTCGTTCGGTAGCAGAGGGGTTTATAGGGGAGTGTTGTCCTCATCAATGTCCTTTGGTATCTTGTTATTAGGCTTGTGCGGAGGGACATACTCTAGCAACCGAGTAATAAGGTCCGCACCTAGGGCTTCAACCTCCTCCACTTCAGCTCCCACATCTTCATCATCCATCAGGATGTCTTCAATGTCTTCCTCCTCTAGTTCTATGTTTATGGCCTTACCTTTCTCCTGTGCTATGGGTTTTGGTGGGTTTCTCCTTGGCTTTGCGTGCAACGGTATGGCACGCTGCTTGCCCTTTTATCCTTCACAATCTCTTTAGTTGGGGTCAGCTTCAGTCTCGATGTTCTTGGTGATTTAGGGACTTCAACAAGCACCTCGGTGACCTCTGGAGCAACCAATTCTACCTC
Source organism: Pinus taeda (assembly GCA_000404065.3). Taxonomy (NCBI): domain Eukaryota; kingdom Viridiplantae; phylum Streptophyta; class Pinopsida; order Pinales; family Pinaceae; genus Pinus; species Pinus taeda. The sequence goes on along the minus strand of APFE030294291.1, from coordinate 68,185 downwards.
TATTTCCATTTCCTATGCTAACTCCTCTACTACTTCTTCGATATTTATAATTTATGCGAGTTTTGACATAACACTTTCTAACAGTGCTCGCGACATCTCTGACAAGTTTGAAAATGTGGGAGTCTCTTTGAAAGCCTCAAAGAATTCTCGATTCGTGGGTGCCTGAGAGCTCAACAACTCAATTCTCAAAATGCCAAGTTTTTTTCACTGGATAGCCACTTGTAATTTATAGGGCATTTTGAATTCAAATCCAACTGTTCCCCGCAAATTCAGTCCATTAATGTCAGATTGGCAACAGATTTTCAAGGATCTAAGCCATAAATTTCATCTTAAATGTCAATCGCCTGCTCCATTTGGCTGCATTTCAACCGTCAAATCATGAATAGGGACTTTAATGGTCACTTTCCGGCTGACCTACACAATTTCTCCCTGGGTAGCGCAACTCCCTCCATGTTGCCACGGACCCTATGACACTTCCTTGCTTCGCACCAGCCTCCAATCGCACAGCTCCCCAACTCGGGCAGTGTATTTTATAGTCCTATGCCTCCTTTTAGCTTCCTGGAGCACCAAGACTGTGCTACCTTCATCTAGTCACATGGCCAGACCGCCTATGTATGGCTTCAAGCAACTACCATTCACCTTTCACCTTCTTTGGGAAGGGCTGTCAATTCAATTTGACCAGTTGTACCACTCCTTCGTCGGTAATTTCCTTAATGACATAGGACCCTAACCAGTGCATTCTAAATTTCCCTAGAAATTTATCAAACTTACTGTCATATAACAAAACTAGGTCAGTTACCTTAAAGGTGTGCAACTTAATATGTCGATCATGCCATGCCTTTTCGAGCTGCTTTTGGACCTGTTGGTGAAATCCAACTAGAAATCTCTCTTCCTCAAGTTCATCTAATTGTACGAGCCTTTCCTCCAGGGCTCCATGATCCATCATACCTGTGAGTGTTGCTATGCACAGATTAGGCACAATATATTCCATACGCATTACCGCTTCAACATCATAGACAAGCCTAAAGGGGTTTTGTCCAGTCAGCTTCTTGCATGACGTTCGATAAGCCCATAGTTTTGTAGGTATGCGTAGGTCCCAATCACTTCTCTGAGCATTTCAAGCCTTGGTCAGCACATTTTCAAGAACTTTATTGAACGCTTCCAATGTCCCGTTAGCCTGTGGCTGATAAGGTGTTCTCTTTTGGTGATATACCTAAAATTCCTTCGTTAGCGTGCTGATCGTCTCATTCAGAAAGTGCATACCGCGATCACTCATCAAGACCTTTGGACATCCAAATCATGTCAACACATACTCAAATAACTTTGCAGCAATCGCGCTCGTGCAATCCTTTACAGGTTGAGCCTCTCCCCAACAATTCAAATACTCTGTCGCGGTGATAATGTACCTTGCCCCTGTCTTTCCTTGGGGCTGAAAGGGTCCCAAAAAATATATTACCAATTTCTCAAAGGGTTACAACATCATCTATGGATACAAAGGCATCTCATCCCTCTGTGATGGCCTGCTAGTACTTTGACACACATCGCACGCCTTGCAATATGCTTTTGAGTCCTAATGGAGGGCTTGCCACCACAATCCTGCACATAGCATCTTCTATGCAAATTATCTTCCTACATAATGTCCTCCCACGGCACCCCCATGAGCATCTACAAGGATGCTACTTCTTTCAAACTCAGGCACATATTGTTGCAATATCTCATCAAACCCTATTTTGTACATATGCAAAGCTAGAGAAATATGTCGCATGCACCACTATTTCCTTCTTTTGTTGGATAGTGTGTCCTTCCGGCGCAGTTCCTATCATTAGGAAGTGTATTATATCTTCAAAATTACCATCCATGACGTGCACTACAAATAGTTGGCGTCAGGCAATCCTTCCTCCAAATTAGTGGGCTCTTCCCTTGTTTCAATGCGCAACAGATGGTCTGGTCCCACGTTCATTCGTCCAGGCTTCACAATAACTTCAAAATCATGCTCTTGGAACAATAAGGGCCACCTACAGATTCGCCCCCCCCAACACATGCTCATTGACTAGGTATTTTAGAGTGGAGTGATCTATATACATTTTAAAATGGCCACCCAACAAGTAGTGCCTAAACTTCTGAAGCGCATACACCATGGCTAACCCTTCGCACTCGGTGGTGGAATAGTTCTTCTCTGCCTCGGATAACATTCTGCTTGTAAACACTATAGGATGGTCCAAGTCTCCTCTACCATCCTGTGTCAGTATTGCTCCCAGCGCTCTACACGACGCATTGACATGTACATGAAACTCCTTCTTCCAATCCAGGAAGACGAGAATCAGCGCGGTGACCATCTTTTCTTTCAATATATCCAAGCTCTTCTTACAGTCCTCATTCTAGCAGAATGTGACATCCTTTTTCAGCAATTTCTCCATAAGCGCAGTGATCTAGGCATAGCCTTTGATAAACTTTTTGTAATTTCCCATGTGTCCTAAGGTAGCGTGCAGCTACTTCACACTCCTTGATGCTTCCAAGTTTAGTATCTGTGATATTTTCAGGATCTATCATTAGTCCCTGTCTGCAAACCACATGACCCAATAGGGTCCCAAAAGGAACACAAAAAAGACACTTCTTTAGATTGAGTGCGATCTGGTATCTTTGACAAGTATCCAGCATCAAGCACAAGCTTTCTACATGGCATTTAACCAGCCCAAACACAGTCTAGTCATTAAAGTATACCTCCAGGAACCTATGAATAAATTCCTTGAATGTAGCAACGACTATGCGTGAGAAGATCGCAGGCGAATTCTTCAATCCGAGCAACATTACAATGTGCTAGAAACAACCTCACTCAATCGTGAATGTTTTCTTGCTCCTATCTTCCAATGTGATTTTGATCTAGTGGTACCCAGAGAACCCATCAACGAAGGAATATGCTTCCTAGCCACCTACATTGTCCAACACTTCATCAGTGAATGGAGTTAGGAAAGGATCATGTATGTAAATGTCATGCAGCTTTCTGAGATCCATGCATATCCTTATTTCATCCTTCTGCTTCTTCTCATGTACCACCATTGGGATTAACTAGTCATATTCTTCCATTTTTCAATGATGCTTGGTGCGAGCATCTTGTCTATCTCTAAGCGGACATTCTCCTTATACTTCAGATTGAGATGGTAAGGTCTTTGCTTAACTGGCTTCGTGCTGAGCTTCAATGTGCACTTCATAACACCCAAGTCCCTGATTATCCATTTTAAATCCATAAACTTGGTAGGGAATAAATCTGGGTACTTGCTGAGCAATTCAATCACCTTATCCACCATTGTGTCATCCTAGTAGTCTCCAATCTTTGCGAATTTGGGTTCTGCCTCCATACCAATGTTTATGTATTTTATTTTCAAAGGTGTGATTATATAAGGATTCTCAATCTACGGTCCTTCAACCTCACAATGACCTTCTGTTTTAGAGATATTAATATTTCGCGGATCCTCATCCTCCTCTTCAGCATTTACATTATAGCATTCCAGTGCATGACTTACCTGAGTAGCGCACTCAAGCTGAACCAAGTCCAAAGGATCTTGCGGTATCCTAAAGATTGCTGCTTTCACCTCTTGTAATGCCTCATCAATACTGTCAAACCCATATTTAAAATTGAATGTCATTATCAATCTCTTGCGCAGAATATCTCATTAACATGTACCATGGAGGAGCTCTGTTTCTATGTACCAATTCATTGGGACAACGTCCAAGCTGTGACAGAACAAGTGCACCCATTCAAGTTGGGGATTCTCTCCATAAGCCTAGGCCCATTTGGCCAAATGCATGCACAAATCATCCTGGTCATCATAATTGTCTGTCATTCACATCTTCGGCTTCCCAAAACATGTTCTAATCATTCTCCTACATTCACGCCAATCATCAAAACTTCCCTTATGCGTACCCCACCACCTTGTGGGCGTAGCACGCAGTGCCCAGTCCAATGCTTGGAAGCGCTACTTTTCTGGTACCTCCATTTCAAATGCATCCAAAAATATATTGACATCATTCAGGCCATCATAAGTAGGCAGATTTCTTACCTCTGATGACACAGTGCAGCGACCAGGTCATCATGTTGGAGTTCAGCGTAGTCACTTCATGTAACCGATTCTGCCAGCGCTCTAACTCTTCATCGGAGTTCGAGGTATAGGAACTCTCACTGATCCAAATGGATCCTAGAAACCCTCTAAGTCTTCAAGCACTCAAAACTATCGCATAATAAGAACTTGTTAAACAATTCGGATTACACTATCGGGAGGCAAAAACATGAAGAAACCAGTGAAAACAGGCTTATCGGAGGCTTAAAGCAACTTTGCATAAGAGCCATCGGATCTGGTCGATCAATAGTCCAGATCTAATCTACAAATTGAAATTGGAAATGGCAAGCAGAAGCAATCAGGGGCTATCACATGGCAGTTTTGATCGTGATCAACGTAGGTCAACGAGGACCATCGATCAAGCGCGCAGATCAAGTGCCCATTTTAATGCGAAATATTGCAATCGACAAACACAGAGGAGCGATTATAATTGGCCTGGGGTATGTATGATATGCGATTGTGATCAATTGCATCGCAATATCGTGTCGACACATTTCAATGGAGTGGGGCCGATAATAGCGATGACAACGATAGCCAGACCCAATAATATTATAGACAATATTCTATATATTTTGAAATTTGGAAAGCAGCAATTTCCTTTGTATTTCGTATTTCTGCCAAATGAATGGATTACAAAGGAAATGCGCCCAATGCAATATTACAAACCCACAAGGGTTTATTAATGTTGTTGAATACTATTTCAAGTCCGATATGAGCGGGGTTTCACGTTTTAATGTATTATTTTTTATATATAAAAGGGAAATCACAAAACAGGCAGGATTTTGGGAGGGCCAAAGGCAGTAAATGGTTTGGGCTGGGCTCCACCCGATCCCATACAATGGCTGCCACGTGTCCAGGCTGAGGAGGGAGAAAACCACCCTTATCGGGCAGTTAAACCCCATATGAAAGGGCTGCCTGAAATGAACCACAACCATTGGATCTGGATCTCGTAGATCAACGGTGGAGATGCGATGTCGATATACAAGCGAACCCGATAGGAGTATAAGGAAGATTTATGGACATTTGAAGTCCGATAGACAGTGTTTGGTAGACTTTTCCTGTGTTTGGTATTTCTCTGTGTAAACAGAGATCGGCCATTTCGAAGGATTTCAAAGGCCCGATGACCCATCCAGTTACAGTACAGGTGGCCACCATCCTTGAAAGTGTTTAGCAATGATTTCTAACTCTTAGAGGGGGATCTGAGTGGATAGAAGTTGAGAAGCCAAAGAGCCCCATAAGAGGAAATGAATAGGCAGCGCCGATTGGCTTTAAAGCCACATATTGACAGAAAACAGATGGGCAATGCTAAGACATAGCAACAGAGACAGAGAGTCAGTGAGGAGAGTCTGTCTACTCAAAAGAGACTTGGGGGATCCAAGTAAAGCCTTATTGTTTTGTATCTATTGTGTGAGCCTCAAATTGAGCTCACTGTTGTAAAACTTTGTATTGAAGACATAATAGAGAGGTCACCACTGAAGGTTGGACCAAGAGATGTAACCCAGGATTGTTGGGTGAACTCCTTATTAAACTTGTTGTGTTTATGTGTGTTGTCTATTATGTTTCTTTTACTTCTTCGTTGTCTATGTACTTCGCAATCTTATCGATCCATTGCACAAAGTAACATAGGAAAATCCATGCACATGAGTTTGTAATACCTTAATAATTGTCTAAGATTTCATTATCAGATCAAGTGGTATCAAAGCTTTAGGTTTGCTAAGGTTATACAAGATTGTGCTGGATTGTTGAATGCTACCTAGGTCAAACCTCAAATTAGGAGAAGGAGAACTAGTTGAGACTAACCCAGAAATAGGAAGAGTCTATCCTAGGAGGAAAATGGTAGAAGAAGTTTCCTTGGAATCAGACTCTCAGTTCATGGACAATTTCATGACAATGAGAGCCATGGTAGAAGAGATGTATCAAGAATTTAAGCAAGGCCAAGGTGAAGATACTTCAACCTCCAAACAAGAAAAAGGAATAGAGGAACCTCTTCTAGATGGCCATTCAGAAGGAAAAGGGAAAGGGAAAGAGACTCCTCTATCAATACCTCCTTCTAGACCTTTGATTAAATTAGATGTAAAATTTGATTTGCCAATATATGATGGAGAATTAAATGCAGAAAAGCTAGATAACTGGATTAGACAGATTTATGTATATTGCGGGGTGTAGAATATCGATTCAAAAAGGAGAAAGATTCACTTGGCCAGCCTTCACCTTGGAGGAACTACCCTAGTGTGGTGGGAAGGGAGGACACAAGCTGATCTAAAGAAGAGTGGTAAAATTCTTTCTACCTGTTATAGACATATTTGGGCACTGCAACCCCAATCACATATGTCCATAAACCAAGGGCTTCTAAGTCCCTAAAAGTGTTGTTTCATACCCTAAAGGAACAAGGTCAGCTGATTACATCATTTCCCAGAAGTTCTCCCTAAAAAAATGCTCAAAACTGGTCAAAACTAGACTATACAGACTGCTCCATGCTGAGGGTGCGATGCATCTCACCTGTCACATGCAAAGGGTGCGATGCACACTGGAAAGCCCTTATGTAGGGTGCGATGAGAGAGAGCAGACAAATGGCAAAGGTAGTTTTCTAAGTGGAAACCCAGAGAATCTTCTAGAAACTGCTCATTTGACACTTGCCTCTCTGAATTCGCCAAGGGATGAGTAAGAGATCATGAAATATCCAAGTGGAACCAAGAACTATCAGTGAAATGACACTAATCAAAATCCCAAGAGCTGGCTCACCCACTTGCAAATATCTATATATGGATCCTTCATCCCAAAGATCCAGGGGGCTGGAATTTTGTATTTTGTAAGGAAGTGCTATTGGTTTCTCTTTGAGACATTATATTGTTGGGTGATCTAGCTTTTCATGAGGTGAAGAGGGCTTTCATGCTGGGAGGATGGTAATGGATCAAACAGCTGGGTTGTAATCCTCTCTTCTACTACTTCTATCAATAAAGCTATTTGATTTTTCCTCCATATACTTGTATATCTGTAAATCTTGTATTTGTGTATGCATTTGTATGGTTAATTTACATCTGATTCTACATTGTTTATGGTTAAAGATCTCTATGCTTTGATGGTATTTTGCTACCTTGACTCTACAGGTATTCTTTGAAGCGGGACAAGTGAGAAGGGAGTGGCAAAGATCTATCAAAGGAGAGAGGAAAAAAGCAAGGAGCCAAGCGAAAGATTGAGGTTGGTACTCTCTGCTTCTCTCTCGTCTATCTCTCATAAAGGAAAACATAAGTAACTTTGAATTGTTTGTTTCTAAGATAGCTACCCGTCTTAGTGGGACTAGCAGCTCTGAATGGACACTAGTTTTCCCGATAACAAAATGGTGACTCCGCTGGGGAGAAAATAGTTTGTTTTTTTGTTTCTATTTGTCTTCTTTATAAACTATAGATGGAGCCTAAAGTTAAGCTAGCTAGCCTTCGAACTGCATTTGTTATGCAAGTGCAAAGTAGATCAACACTACTCCAGTGAATCTCTGGGTTTGTTTATGAACTGAACAACTGACTTGCAAACATCCTAAGAGCCCTGGTGGTAGCTCAATAGCCGCATTACATCAGCCCCTATACTTTTTGTTTACTGCCTATGATAAGCTCAGCATAAATCCTTGAACTTAGCTACAAATTGTGAGTGAAAACCAATCTTAGTCTCGTCCCTGGACCATCGCATTGTCTCCCATTGGCAATCTGGATGCATTGCACCTCCTGTGTGCTACAGGTGAGATGCATCCCTATTTCTCTGTGTTACAGGTGCGATGATTGAATGAGACTGTTTCTACCTCTAGATTTTGGTTTTTTCTTCATTGTTTTCAGCTCACTTTAGTATTTTTACTGTCTATGATCAATATATCACTATTGAAACCTTCTTCCTTTACATTATTCAACCTCCATTGACAAGGAATTGTGAATGTTTTTTATGTGTTTTTCATCATTTACATTCCTCCTTTGCAAATAGTATCTTAATCGAACTGTCGTCTTTTGATTCGAAAGTGTCACAACTGTCATTTTCAGTCAGGGAAAATAGTGTCATAAAGTCTTCCTCTTTTAGATAGTCGATTATACTTTTGCCATTGTATTTGATTTGTATTATCAATTCTTTGAAGTGTCAAAATCAGTTTTCAAGTCGAAATTGAAAGTGTCATCTTAGTCTTCCTTTCGTTTTTGAAAAGAAATTGCTAAAGTGTCACTTTGAGGAAAAGTAGTTCAGATCTGTACTTAGTTTTCTTTTTGTCATTCTCACATTAAGGAAATGGAAAAACAAATACATGCATGTGCATTTGCATTTAGACTGCATGTGGAAATTTATTTAAGAAAAGTGCATCTTAGTGTGTGCTCTCTACTCTATGTTGAAAGAATTTTACTTCTCTTTCCTTAGTAGCTAGGATTTTCATTGCCAAAAGAAAGTAAATGACTGTTTATCATCTTATATTGCATATTTAGGAATTGTATATCTACATCACGCGGTGAACCTTAAAGGCAAACTTCTTAAGAAAGATCAACTGTAAAATAAACCTCAATGAACATAAAAACGCTTTGGAACCTAATGCACAACATATAGAAGTCTAGGCTAGAGACGTATTCCGGCGTCGTAAAGCCTGATAACTATCGTTTTCATCGTAGGTTGGGTGATTCCTCCTTTTTTATACAACAAGTGCCAGTATGGACTTGTGCTCCCATGTACCGTCATGTATATATTGGGAGACCACAATAGGCTATGTCCTTTATCCTTAAGAAGACGTGTATGTCACCTTATCGATCGCAATGCACTGAACACAGCATTTGGGAAGATTGACTACTGTACGTAAAAAGTATTCTGCAGTTTTGCGATTTGTTTGGTAATCCCTCTATCTAGATTTCTAGAGTAGTCACTTTCATTCCTTTTCAAACTCCTTAAAAGAAAAGGTCCATCTTAGCACTTGTCACTTCAGACTCATTAAAAATCGAAGGCGACTAGAGTCATCTTTAGCTTTTTATTGACTCTAAAAATTGAAAAATCAAGTTGTGTCAAAGCATCCTAAAATTCATTTAATTCAGAATAACATTTTCCCTTTTTTATTTTGAGTTGATCAAGTAATCCACAATCGTGGAAGAAATTCAATCAAAACCCTGTCGTTTGTGGAGACTAACAAGTTAACCGTCTTTGACTCCAGAAATGAAACCATTCTGGGCCAAGAGATCTCATTTAACTGGGTCAAAGTCTCCTAGTTTATTTGAAGCTTGTGTTCCAACATCCCCAGAGACTCCAGTTACTCCAACTATTTTTGGTATCCATGCCTCTATAGAAGAAGTTCCGCAGTTACAAGAGGACATTGGCACTGATCCTAGTGTAATGGTAAACACTTCTATTCCTGAAACAGCTCCATCTAGGGTTGATCCAGAAGGTGTCACCCCTCCAACATCTATCGTTGTAGAGTCTATACCTTCTTTGGCAACTAAATATTTTATGGACCTGACGATCTGCCTCTTCCGCCTGGATTGATTGCTATAGAAGAGATTGTGGAGGATCTTCTATCCAGTACTCCATTGCATTTTGGAACTAGGATCCACCTATATCCTTCTACTACAGAAGTTAGTCACCCTTCATCACAAGTTCCTGTAGAATTGCTAGGAAATATTTTGGATAGACTCGATATGTCTGAATAATCATCGACATCTAGGACTGTGTCATCCAATACAGCAGTAGCAGAAGCTCCTACCCCCACTTCAACAATGTTCTCTGGTGTACCATCTATCCCAACTAGTTCTCAACCACTAAATGGAATCCACCCAGGGACTATTTCGACAGTATGGTCTGTTCCTATTTGTTCATCTGGAACCTTGTCTGGAATTTCTTATGTTGAGTCTTAGCAAATTGATCCTTCGCAACAGTATCAATTTGGGCAGTCCAATCTCCAAAGGCCAATTTTTCCTTTGAACACTAGATTGCCACCATATGGGGGGCAGTATGCCTTTTCATTGTTCCTTCCAGGAGAACAACCATATGAGAGTTCACAACAGAATTCAGATCAAGCTGGAATCACATCCAGTGGTTGGGTACCAATACTACCTCAACAGCCGAGAGCTGTATATTCAATGCAACAAAATCAGCGTGTGTCGAACATTCCGACTACACCAACTATTGTGACGGTGTCGCAAGTACAAGAACTACCTATTGTATGTCAACCTCCAGTCTCTCAGGTCGTAATACAATAGCCTATTATCTCCGCGACTCAATCAAAACAACCGATTAGTGGCTCCTTAACTGAAGCGACTCAGGCTCAAACAGGTACTATAACCCTCATCTTGGTCAAACATCTAGTATTGGGCAACAACAAATGGTCTCACAGCCATGGCTGGTGCAATATCAACAACCGCAATTCCAGCAAGCTTAGCAAGGACCTTAGCAACAAAGTTTTGCAGGTAATGGGCAGCTGTATATTCAAAATGGTTACCAACGATCATATTATAATGGTTACACCCATCAACCTTATCAAAGTTACCAGCATCAAATACATTATACTGGTATGCAAAGACCCACGGCTCAGGCCATCCCATCTTATCCTGGGTATGCTTCACCAAACCTGAATCAACAGTTGCCTTTCGTAGCAACTTTAGAATTACCAGATCTAAATTGGCTAACAAATGATCCAATTTCTTATGCCCCTTAGTGGTCGGTGATTCCTCATAAACTTCCATCAGATATTCCTAAATTCAATGGAAATCCAGGTGAAGATCCATTGAATCATGTGATGAACTTTCATCTATGGTGTTCTTCCAACACTCTCAATGATGATTCGATTAGGCTTCACCTTTTTCAATGAACGTTAACTAGTATGGCAGCAAAATGGTACATCGAATTTCCTAGAGCTTCATTCAATAACTTCAGCGCCCTTGCCACCACCTTTTTAACCCATTTTCATCTACCCATAAGGTACAAAATAGGAATAGAGATTCTTACCATTTTTAAGTAGACGACAACCAATCACATATCTGATCATATTCATGAGTGGCGAGGTCATCATAGAATGGTAAAGACATATTTTCCTAATCAGCTGTTAGCTGAATGGCTTATTAAGTCATTGTTACCTTCTATTACAGAAGATGTGGCCAAGGGAGGAGTTGTCACTGAAGGGCAAGTCATTGCTCATGCGCAATATCTAGACTTGATCTATGCTCAGTCTGGCATGCTCTATGACAAAATTCCTAATGCTCCTATACCAGAGTTTTCTGTCTCTTCTCCTCCTAAATCAAACAGGGACTCTCATGCCAGCAACAACATGATTGGTACCTCAAGTACACAAACTGTGAAGGCCTCATCTGGTAAAGCCCTTGCAATTTCCAGTAAAAAGGCAAATGACAAACTTCTTGCCTCGAAGGTTAATGCCGTGTCGACCAACAAAGGCAAAGAACTGAAGCAACCAGGGGGCAAGAAGAAAAAGAAAAACAAAAAGAAGAAACAGGATGATCTATCTCCTGAAATATCTTCTGAAATCCCTTCTGTGCAAATGAAACCTAATCAGCCATGTCTCATATGTGATGAGGACCATTGGATGAGAGATTGTCTGAATAAAGCTAAGATTAAGAAGTTCTTCAAGAGTTCAAAAACCTTAGCGGTATTGACTGATCCATTTCCAAACCCAGAAACTGATTTGGTTGCTAGCGAAAATGTTTCCCCATCCCAAGTGCTTATGTTGTCCATTTCGAAACAGCAAAATGATGTTTTGATATTGACAGGGAATAAGAATTACGAGAATCCACAGCTATCGAACAGCAAGGCTGCAGATCAACCTAGTAGTTCAACAACAACTTCAACCAAAGTTGTGCCACCCATCATTCTTGAGCTAACGATAAAACCACCAAAGGGAGTAGTACACAAATCAAAATTTAATCCTCGTGCTGTTGCAGCACTGAATTATAATATAGTAGATGATCTGGGCCAATCGCCATCTGCTATGTCGACACTTGAAGTATTGTAGAATGCCCCTCCCAAAAGCAGGCTCTATTATCAGCAATAGGTGGGATTGACCCAACGGATTCCAATCTTGTGGCCTTTAATCATAAAGGATACAAATCTCAGTTACCAGCTCAACTCGTTTTTCTCATACAAGTGAAAGCCCTCAACAAAACTGTTCATCGAACAATTATTGATGAGGGGGCATCTACATGCATTATGTCAATGAGTTGTTGGAAAACTTTAGGCTCACCACCCTTGTCGCGATCGTCAATGACATTAAAAGCATTTGATGGACGCCTCGTACGAGATTTTAAGCAACTTTCAAGTTGAACTAGAGGGAAAAACAGTATAAATTGATGTCGAAGTTATCGATGGAAACCTTGATTACAATATCCTACTGGGAAGGCCCTGGATTTATGCTATGACTGCAATTGTGTCAACATACTTTAGAAATATTGCATGTCCTTTTCAAGGAGGAATTACAATCGTTGATCAACAAACCTTCCTCCCCAACAGTTCACAAGTTACAGGAAGCATTCCAATGATCCATGGAAGCTCTCAATTGCTTCAAAATATCGGAGTAGGCATCCTAAAAGACCCTACCTTAATAGGTACTTTTGCACTAATGCCTCCGAGTAATCTGGCAGAAGTAGCCACGGTGGAAACCTGCAATATGGTATCTTCTATATCTACAAAGATTCAGAAGATTTCTGAACATGATGTTAGCATGGATCA
>APFE030294291.1:38274-48429 GCA_000404065.3 Pinus taeda | reverse complement strand
TAATGTTAAATCCTATAATATAAACCCTATATTTAATATTAGAGTTTATACATCCTCCCATATACCTAATAATGTGGTCGAATATATCAACCACCTTTATTAATATGATTATGCTAGTATTAATCTTAATATTAAACATTATATTAATACCAAACTTATTATTAAATTATTATTTTTTTGTAAGCTTGGTAATACTTATTTTTTATTATTAATTATCCATAGGCAGATAACAAAAAATATGTTTGGTGGTATGTTATAGACATATTTGGGCACTGCAACTCCAATCACATATGTCCATAAACCAAGGGCTTATAAACCCCTAAAGGTGTTGTTTCATACCTAAAGGAACAAGGTCAGCTGATTACTTCATTTCCCAGAAGTTCTCCCTAAAAAACTGCTCAGAACTGGTAAAAACGGGACCATACAGACTACTCTATGTTGAGGGTGTGATGAATCTCACCTGTTACACATAGAGGGTGTGATTCCTACTGAAAAACCCTTCTGTAGGGTGCGATAATCGAGAGCATACAAATGGAAGAGGCAGTTCGCTAGGTGGAAACCCAACGAATCTTCTAGAAACTGCTCATTTGACACTTGCCTCTCTGAATTCACCTAGGGATGAGTAAGAGATCATGAAATCTCCAAGTGGAACCAAGAACTATCAGAGAACTGACACTAATCAAATTCCCAGAAGCTGACTCACCCACCTGCAAATATCTATATATGGATCCCTCATCCTAGAGATCCAGGGGCTGGAATTTTGTATTTTGTAAGGAAGTGTTGTTGGTTTCTCTATGAAACATTGTATTGTTGGGTGATCTAGCTTTTCATGAGGTGAAGAGGGCTTTCACGCTGGGAGGATGGCGTTGGATCAGACAACTGGGTTGTAATCCTCTCTTCTACTACTTCTATCAATAAAGCTATTTGAGTTTTCCTCCATATACTTGTATATCTCTTAATCTTGTATTTGTGTATGCATTTGTATGGTTAATGTACATCTGATTCTACATTGTTTATGGTTATAGATCTCTATGCTTTGATGGTATTTTGTTGCCTTGACTCTACAGGTGTTCTTTGAAGTGGACAAGTGAGAAAGGAGTGGTGAAGCTCTATCAAAGGAGAGAGAAAACAAGCAAGGAGCCAAGCCAAACACTGAGGTTGGTACTCTCTGCTTCTCTCTCATCTATCTCTCATAAAGGAAAACACAAGTAACTTTGAATTGTTTTTTCTAAGATAGCTACCCGTCTTAGTGGGACTAGAAGCTCTGAATGGACACTAGTTTTCCTGATAACACTATATTATATACCTAGGGGGGTAATAAGGGGTACAAAGGGAGGTACCCAAGGTAATAATGGGATGGGCCATAGTAATAAATAAGGTGGTTAACCCATATCATGTAAGGGACTACAAGTAGTTAGTAATAATGTAATGGGCCCATGGTATTAGTGGATGGTATGAGGGAACCATGGTAATGATCCATGGTATTGCATGTATGAGGCCTATATAGAGGCTAGAGACTCCACATGCAGATCTTTGGTACCTCTCTTGGTACCTCATATTATCCCCCATAGGTATATAACATTCCACCCCCCTTAGCATGTTTCGTTCCTGAAACATGGGAAGAACACAAATAATAAGATCTACTCAAAAGAGTAGTCCACTAGTACCATGCACGTGCATCTAGCCATACAAGAGAAAGGTGAACCCTCGATTTCGCTGGTGCCTCGCTCGCTTGAGATGGAAGTTGACCGTGGTAGCTCTTCTGTGTTGATGTGTAGTAGGTGGATCTTCGCTCCTCTCTATCTGTCCTGTGGGGATTTTTGTCCGTGTGGCTAATTGGTTGTCATCTTGATGGTTGTCTTGCGGGGTGATGATATGTTGAAGTTTAAACCCACAGTGTCTTTTTCTTTAATTCACCCCTTACTGGAGCCTGACAATTATCTGGTGCATGTTGTGGTGCTTGTTGTGGTGTCTTATCTTTCAATATTACTTCAACCACTCAGCCCTCCTTTGATGGATCAACACTGGTAAGCTTTTCTTCTTCAGCCTCTGTTTGTGTTTGATTGTCGACCATCACTGGCTCATCATCTAATATGTCAAACCCTGGAACATCTTCTGCTTCAGCCTCCTTGGACTCTACCTGTTTATTAATGGAAATATCTTGTAATGTAATTTTCTTCTTTTTATACCAGAGCTTCAGGAATTTCTTTTGCACATTAATATTGACAGTACCCACTGATTCCATCCAAGGGTATCCCAAAACAACATCCATGTTATCCATATATGAAGCATAAAAATCACCATAAAACACATACTTATCCATAGAAAGCTTCAAATCTTTATACACTTGGACATCCTCATCATCCACCTGTGTGTTTTCAATGTGTTTTGCAGGAACTTGCAATTTTTTTTCCAAATTAACATTGATGAAATTATGCTTGCAACTAGGACTTATAGAAACAATGATCTTCTCTTTCTGAATCAATCCATGAACCTGTAATAAGGAGATACCAACAGAAAATAACCCTTTAGGTTCCTTGGTTTCCTTCTTTCCTGTAAAAATAAAATCTTTGTTAGGTTGTGCGTTTGTCTGTGTGAGCTTATCCACAAGATAAGCTTTATGGTCAAAGTGGTCCATAAGAGCTTTTGTGAATTTGTCCCAAGTCAAGGGCCTTCGATAGCAACGTCGATGTCTTTGCCACCATTGCAATCTTTCATTGTCCAAGTACATTTGTCCCACACTCAGCTGAGTCTCATAATCATTGATGTAATTCAATCTAAAAAATTTCTCCATTTATGCTAGCCATTTGGCTGGATGAGAGCCATCAAATGGATACAAGTCCCCCAAATTCAGATCACAAAAAAAATTGGTGAAAATTTGAAATGGTCACAATTCCATCAATATTGCTCAGAATCCCTATTATAACCTGTTTTCAGAAATGGAGCAATCATTCTGCATCTGCCCATGTGATAGAAATCTTGATCCAGGCATTGGAATTTCAAATCTGCACTGCAACTCTCCCGCCGTCACCAAAGTTTCTGCAAAAAAGAGCTGATTTTAAATAAGCGATATCTCCCTCATCCAGGCTCCGATTCAATTGATTTTTTTTTTAAATTGGGTATTTTTCACAAAGAATCTAGATCTACAATTAGAGTTTACAGATATTGCATGAGGACGTCCATATCTGCGCTGAAAACTCGCTGCCCTAAAAAATTATCTGCAACCCCGCTGATTTTTAAATCAGCGATATCTCGTTCATCCAGACTCCGATTCAGCCGATTGTTTTTTTGAAATCGGGTATTTTTTCACATAGAATCCAGATCTGCAATTAGATTTTGTATATATTATACCAAAATGGACATATCTGATTTGCAAACTCGCCACCCCCGAAATCCTACAAAAATTTAAAAAAAAAAAATCTCCACTGTTTACCCAAGAAAGTGCTATGATACCAATTGTTGTAGCTCTGATACCACTTGTTATAGATTTGACCTAAAAATATATGATAATGGAAATAAACCCAAGAAATAAGATAAAAATGCTTCTTTATTGATCTCAAACCCTTATGGTAGGGCAACACCATACATTCACTCCTTAAGGAAGGAGAACACTCCACAAGCCATATGCTTGTTCCTTCAATAATTCTTGACCTATTCCTTCTATGTGGAGTCTCTAGCCTCTATATAGGCCTAATACATGCAATACCATGGATCATTACCATGGTTCCTTCATACCATCCACTAATACCATGGGCCCATTACATTATTACTAACTACTTGTGGTCCCTTACATGATATGGGTTAACCACCTTATTACCCCATATTACCCCCCTTAAGTATATAACATTACACCCCCCTTAGCATGTTTCGTCCCCGAAACATGAGAAGAACATAAATAATAAGATCTACTCAAAAGAGTAGTCCATTGATACCATGCACGCGCATCTAGCCATCTAAGAGAAAGGTGAACCCTCGATCTCGTTGGTGCCTCGCTCACTTGAGATGGAAGTTGACCATGGAAGCTCTTCTTTTTTGATGTGTAGTAGGTGGATCTTCGCTCCTCGCTATCTGTCATACGGGGGTTGTTGTCCATGTGACTACTTGGTTTCCATATTGATGATTATCTTGCGGGGTGATGTGGGTGATGATATGTTGAGGTTTTAACCCACGATGTCTTTTTCTTTAATTCACCCTGCTATGGTGCCTGTTGTGATGTCTTATTTTCCAATATGACTTCAACCACCGCGCCCTAATCTGATGTACCTGTAACCTTTTCTGCTTCAGCCTCTGTTTGTGTTTGATTGTCGATCATCAAAGGCTCATCATCTAATATGTCAGTCCCTGGAATATCTTCTGCTTCAGCCTCCATGTACTCTACTTGTTTATTGATGGAAATATCCTGTAATGTAATTTTCTTATTTTTTATAGCAGAGCTTCAGGAATTTCTTCTGCACCTTAATATTGATAGTACCCGCAGATTCCATCCAAGGATATCCCAAAACAACATCCATATTATCCATCTCTGAAGTATAAAAATCACCATGCAACACATACTTATCCATAGAAATCTTCAAATGCTTATACACTTGAACATCCTCATCCTCCACCTGTGTGTTTTCAATGTTTTTTGCAGGAACTTGCAATTTTTTTGCCAAATTATCATGGATGAAATTATGCTTGGAACTAGGATTTGTAGAAATAATGATCTTCTCTTTCTGAATCAATCCATGAACCTCTAATAAGGAGATACCAGCAGAAAATAACCCTTTAAGTTCCTTGGTTTCCTTCTTTCCTGTAAAAATAAAATCTTTGCTAGGTTGTGTCTGTCTGTGTGAGCTTATCCACAAGAATTTTACGGTCAAAGTGGTCCATAAGAGATTTTTTGAAGGCTTCCCAAGTCAAAAACCTTCGATAGCCATGTTGATGCCCTTACCACCATTGCCGTCTTTCATTGTCCAAGTATATGCTCCCCATCATAAGCTGAGTGTCATCATCATAGACGTAATCCAATTTTAAATATTTCTCCATTTGTGCTAGCCATTTCGTTGGATAAGAGCCATCAAATTTATACAAGTCCTTCAATTTCTGATCTATCACAAAAAAAAAAATTGGCGAAAATTTGAAATTGTCATAGTTTAGTCAATATTGCTCAGAATCCCCATTATGACCTGTTTTCAGAAATGGAACAATCATTCTGCATCTTTCCTTGTAATAGAAATCTTGATCCAGGCACTGGAATTTCAAATATGTGTTGCAACTCTCCCACCGTCACCAAAATTTCTGCAAAAAAGAGTTGATTTTAAATCAGCAATATCTCCCTCATCTGGGCTCCGATTCAAATTGATTTTTTTTTTTTGAAATTGGGTATTTTTTCACAAAGAATCCAGACCTACAATTAGATTTTGTAGATATTGCACCAAGACGTCTAGATCTGCGTCGTAAACTTGCTGCCCGGACATATTATCTGCAACCCCACTGATTTTTAAATTAGCGATATCTCTTTCATCCGGACTCCAATTCAACCGATTTTTTTTTAAAATCGGGTATTTGCTTACATAGAATCCATATATGCAATTAGATTTTTGCAGATATTGTATCAAAACATATAGATCTGATCTGCAAACTTTTCGCCCCCGAAATCCTGCAAAAATTAAAATAAATTCTCCACTTTTTTCCCCAAGAAAGTGCTCTGATACCACTTGTTATAGCTCCGATACCACTTGTTATAGATCTAACCCAGAAATATTATAGATATGATATGAAAATATAAGATAATGCAAATAAACACAGAAATAATATGAAATGATTCTTTATTGATCTGCATCAAAAAATTTCTCCACATTTTTGCCCAAGAAAGTGCTCTGATACCACTTGTTATAGATATAACCCAGAAATATAGCTCTAATACAACTTGTTATAGATCTGACCCAGAAATACTATAGATCTGATATGAAAATATAAGATAATGCAAATAAACCCAGAAATAATATGAAATGACTCTTTATTGATATCAAACCCTTATGGTAAGGCAACACCATATATTCATTCCTTAAGGAAGGAGAACACTCCACAAGCCATATGCTTGTTCATACAATAATCCTTGACATTATTCCTTGACTCTCTCCATGTGGAGTCTCTAGCCTCTATATAGGCCTCATACATGCAATACCATAGATCATTACCATGGTTCCCTCATACCATCCACTAATACCATGGGCCCATTACATTATTACTAACTACTTGTGGTCCCTTACATGATATGGGTTAACCCCCTTATTTATTACTATGGCCCATCCCATTATTACATTATTACCTTGGGTACCTCCCTTGGTACCCCATATTATCTCCCCTAGGTATATAACATTCCACCCCCCTTAGCATGTTTCGTCTCCGAAACATGGGAAGAAGAAAAATAATAAGATCTACTCAAAAGAGTAGTCCATTGGTACCATACGCGTGCATTTAGCCATCCAAGAGAAAGGTGAACCCTCGATCTCGTTGGTGCCTCACTCGCTTGAGATGGAAGTTGACCTTGGTAACTCTTCTATGTTGATGTGCAGTAGGTGGATCTTCGCTCCTCGCTATCTGTCATACAGGGGTTATTGTCCTTTTGGCTAATTGGTTGCCATCTTGTTAGTTGTTTTCTTGCGTGGTGATGTGGGTGATGATATGTTGAAGTTTTAACACACGATGTTTTTTTCTTTAATTCACCCTGCTGTGATGCCTGTTGTGGTGTCTTATTTTCCAATATAACTTCAACCACTGAACCCTCATCAGATGTGTCAGCACTTGTTACCTTTTCGGCTTCAGCCTCTGTTTGTGTTTGATTGTCGACCATCAACTGATCATCATCTAATATGTCAGTCCCTGGAACATCTTTTGTGTCAACCTCCGTGGATTCTACCTATTTATTAATGGAAATATCCTATAATGTAATTTTCTTCTTTTTATACCAGAGCTTCAGGAATTTCTTATGTACATCAATATTGATAGTACCCACTAATTCCATCCTAGGGTTTCCCAAAACAATATTCATATTATCCATCTCTGAAGTATAAAAATCATGATGCAACACATACTTATCCATAGAAAGCTTCAAATCCTTAAAAACTTGAACATCTTCATCATCAACTTATGTGTTTTCAATGTGTTTGGCTGGAACTTGCAATTTTTTTGTCAAATTAGCATTGATAAAATTATGCTTACAACTAGGATTTATAGACACAACGATCTTCTCCTTCTGAATCAATCCATGAACCTACAATAAGGAGACACCCGTAGAAAATAATCCCTTACACTTCTCATTCTCCTTTTTTCTAGCCCGAGACCATTTGTCTAAAACGATTTTTTCAAATTCTTCATCTGAAAGTTTGGTCAACTGCTTGTTGTCAATTGAGAACCACCATGTGGTAGCTTCATAATGGAACCCCATTCACATTAAATTCTTCCAATCTTTCCCATATATTATCTTTTTTTGTTTTATGACTTCTTCAATAGTAGGACCATTATCTTTCCCTGTAAAATAGAGCATCTCCATGAAGAGGTTTGGGAAAAATTCACTTACTTTGCGAAAATTTGAAATGGCCACAATTCTGTCAGTATTGCTCAGAATCTATATTATGACTTATTTTTTGAAATGGAACAACCATTCTGCGTCTGCCCATGTGATAGAAATTCTGATCCAGGCACTAGAATTTCAAATCTGCACTGCAACTCTCCCGTCGTCCCCAAAATTTCTGCAAAAAGAGCTGATTTTAAATCAGCGATATCTCCGTCATCCGGACTCCGATTCAACTTATTATTTTTTTAAATTGGGAATTTTTTCACAAAGAATCCAAATCTACAATTATATTTTGCAAATCTTGCGCCAGGACATCTAGATTTGTGCCGCCAACTTGCTTCCCTGAAAAATTATCTGCAACCCCACTAATTTTTATATCAGCGATATCTCCTTCATCCGGACTCCAATTCGACCGATTGTTTTTTTGAAATCGGGTATTTTTTCACATAGAATCCAGATCTACAATTAGATTTTGCAGACCTTGCACCAAATAATTTCTATAAATATATGATAATGTAATGGGCCCATGGTATTAGTGGATGGTATGAGGGAACCATAGTAATGATCCATGGTATTGTATGTATGAGGCCTATGTAGAGACTAGAGACTTCACATGGAGAGAGGTCAAGGAATGGAGTCAAGGAATATTGTATGAACATGATAGATATCTTATTTCTATCTTATTTTTTTGGGTATATTTACATTATCTTATATTTTTGAGTTAGAACTATAACAAGTAGTATCAGAGCTATAACAAGTGGTATCAGAGCACTTTCGTGGGCAAACAGTGGAGATTTTTTTTTTTTTTTTGCAGGATTTCGGGGGCGGCGAGTTTGCAGATCAGATCTGTACGTTTTGATGTAATATCTACAAAAGTTAATTGTAGATCTAGATTCTATGTGAAAAAATACCCGATTTATATAAAAAAAAACATTGGCTGAATCGGAATCTGGATGAAGGCGATATCGCTGATTTAAAAAATCAATGGGGTTGCAGATAATTTTTCAGGGCAGCGAGTTTGCGGTATAGATTTGGATGTCCTGGTGCAAGATCAGAAAATTTTAATTCTAGATCTGGATTCTTTGTGAAAAAATACCCAATTTCAAAAAAAATTCAATTGAATCGGAACCCGGATGAGAGAGATATCGCTGATTTAAAATCAACACTTTTTTGTAGAAATTTTGGTGACAGCGGGAGAGTTACAATATATGCAAAATCTAATTGGTGATAGATATCTTATTTCTATCTTATTTTTTTGGGTATATTTGTATTATCTTATATTTTTGGGTTAGAACTATAACAAGTGGTATCAGAGCATTTTCATGGGCAAACAGTGGAGATTTTTTTTTAATTTTTGCAGGATTTCGGGGGCAACGAGTTTGCAGATCAGATCTGTACATTTTGGTGGAATATCTACAAACTCTAATTGCAGATCTGGATTCTATGTGAAAAAATACCCGATTTCAAAAAAAATGTTGGCTGAATCGGAGTCCGGATGAAGGAGATATCGCTGATTTAAAAATCAGCGGGGTTGCAGATAATTTTTCAGGGCAGCGAGTTTGCAGCACATATTTGGATGTCCTAGTGCAAGATCTGCAAAATCTAATTGTAGATCTTGATTCTTTGAGAAAAATACCCAATTTCAAAAAAAAATTCAATTGAATCGGAGCCCGGATGAGGGAGATATCGCTGATTTAAAATCAGCTCTTTTTTGTAGAAATTTTGATGATGGCAGGAGAGTTGCAGCGCATATTTGAAATTTCAATGCCTGGATTAAGATTTCTATTACATGGGCAGATGCAGAATGACTGTTCCATTTCTAAAAACAGGTTATAATAGGGATTCTGAGCAATATTAATGGAATTGTGACCATTTCAAATTTTCACCAATTTTTTTGTGATGGCAGGCCTAGATCTGAATTTGGGGGACTTGTATCCATTTGATGGCTCTCATCCAGCCATGGCTAGCAAAAATGGAGAAATGCTTTAGATTTAATTACATCAATGATTATGAGACTCAGCTGAGTGTGGGACAAATGTACTTGGACAATGAAAGATTGCAATGGTGGCAAAAGCATCAACGTTGCTATGGAAGGCCCTTAACTTGTTTTGGACGTCCTCGTGTAATATCTACAAAATCAAATTGGTGATAGATATCTTATTTCTATCATATTTTTTTTGGGTATATTTGCATTATCTTATATTTTTGGGTTAGAACTATAAAAAGTGGTATCAGAGCACTTTCGTGGGCAAACAGTGGAGATTGTTTTTTTAATTTTTGCAAGATTTCGGGGGCGACGAGCTTGCAGATCAGATATGTATGTTTTGGTGTAATATCTGCAAAATCTAATTGCAGATTTGGATTCTATGTGAAAAAATACCCAATTTCAAAAAAAAAAAATCGTCTGAATCAGAGTCTGGATGAAGGAGATATCACTGATTTAAAAATCAGTGGAGTTGCAGATAATTTTTCAGGGTAGTGAATTTGCGGCACAGATCTGGACATCCTAGTGCAATATCTGCAAAATCTAATTGTAGATCTGGATTCTTTGTGAAAAAATACCCAATTTAAAAAAAAAAAAAAAAAAAAAAAAA
>APFE030294291.1:4411-22350 GCA_000404065.3 Pinus taeda | reverse complement strand
GAACTTGCAGAGTAGCATTGATTGATTGTTGCTAGACCCCTTTTGGGCTAGTAGGGATCGCCTCTATCCGTAGAGGGGATTTACCTCTCCAACACCAAGTGTATAAATATTTGAAGCTTTCTATGGATAAGTATGTGTTTTATGGTGATTTTTATGCTTCAGATATGGATAACATGGATGTTGTTTTGGGATACCCTTGGATGGAATCAGTGGGTACTGTCAATATTAATGTGCAGAAGAAATTCTAGAGCTATAACACACTACCTAGAGTGAATTTGTTTCTGCCATTAAAAAACAATTCTATCCACTAGCTTATATGTAGCAAGAAATGATGAGTTGGCAAACTCTTTGCCAGCTAAAGCGGCAAAGTGTGCAAAGCTATACCCAGGAATTTAGAAAAAGAGCTTTAATTCTAGGCATTTCTCTAGACTCACCTGAAACTTTGCTGAAGTATACAGGTGGTCTACATAGCTGTTTGAGGCACACCATTCTCATGTTTAACCCCACTAGCATAGATGAGGTATCCATTCAGGCTACACATCTAGAGGGTAGAGACAACAATGTGAACCCAGAGATTGGGGGATAATCAAAACCCACTACAAGCAAGAACAAGAAAAAGAGGAAGCAGAAATGGAAAGAGAGGAAGGAAAACACTGTACAGAAAGGCAAACCTTCATGCACTCACTGCAAGAAGGTTGGACATGACGATGAACATTGCTGGTCTTTGCATTCAGAACTGAAACCCAAGAAGTTCGATGGCAAGAAGAAGAAGACTGTTGCTGCTATTCAAAAAGATTTGGGGTTAGACTCAGGTGATGAAACAACAGCCACAGCCATAGGTATAAAAGGTAAAATTTTTGAAGCATCTACTAGTAATTTTTCACAATCTATTGATAATGAAGAAAATGAGAGGAAAAGTCATGAGCTTTTTCATATTAGAGTTATTTCCAAGCATCAAAAAATTGATACTTTATTTGATAGTGGTTCATAGGTAAACTTGATTTCTAAAGCAATTGTAAGGAAATTGGGACTACTATCCACACCTCACAAGAAGCCATATCCATTAGGATGGGTATGTGATAAAGGAAAGCTACAAGTGACTAGACAATGTAAACTTAGGTTTGCTTTTGGGTCAACTTTTGCAGATGAGGTTGTGTTAGATATAGTTCCCCTGGATATATGTGGTATTGTTTCAGGAAGTCCTTACTTGTATGATAGAAAAGCCATTTTATATAGAACTGAAAATAAGTATCAACTCACAAAAGATGGAATAGAATATATTGTAAGAGCTCATCAGCTCAAAAATAACTACACTCTCATTAACTCAGGGCAGATGAAAAGAATTGTAAATTCATGCAAGCAATTTTTACTCATGGTTGTAAATAAAAAGATCCCTGATAAAACCAATGCATTTGAAGGCTGTGATGCTAAACAGAAAGCTGAATTAGAAAAAGTTGTTTCAGAATATGATATCCTATTTGAAGAACCTAAATATCTACAACCCAAAAGGGAAATTGTACATGATATTCATTTGCAGCAAGATGTTCCATTGCCTAACATCGGAATGTACAGGTTATCCGCTTTAGAGAATGTAGATATCAAGAAGAAGGTATAGGAGCTACTCGAAAAAGGTTTCATAAGGCTAAGCACATCACCGTGTGGATCTCCAAATGTCTTGGTGAGAAAGAAAGATGGCTCGTCGAGGATGTGCATTGATTACAGAGCACTGAATAAAATAACGATCAAGAATCGTTATCCTCTTCCTCGCATAAATGATCTATTAGATCAGCTGAAAGAAGATGTTTACTTTTCCAAGTTAGACTTGCGTAGTGGCTACCATCAGATCAGAGTTGCGGAACAAGATGCATGGAAGACTGCTTTCGAAACAAAGCAAGGGCTGTATGAATGACTAGTTATGCCTTTTGGCTTAAATATTGCTCCTGCCACTTTCATGAGAGTAATGAATGATGTACTCAGGCCTTTTATTGATGATTTTGTAATTGTATATTTAGATGACATTCTTGTTCTCAGTAAAACATGGGAAGAACATTTGAAGCAAGTAAAGCAGACTCTAGATGTTTTGAAGAAAAGAAATTCTCTATGTTAAGTTATCAAAATGTGAATTTGGCAAAACATATTTGAATTATTTGGGTCATATTGTAGGGGGTGGTGAATTTAAGATAGATCTCTCTAAGGTTGAAGTCATTATGAACTGGCCTAAACCCAAATCTACTACAGAATTTAGGAGCTTCCTAGGAGCAGCACAATATAGGAGAAAGTTTATTGCTAACTTTTCCTTGATTGCATCTCCCTTACATGCTTTGACAGGATTGAACAAGGTGTTTCAATGGGGAGGAAAATAGTAGAAAGCCTTCGACACCTTGAAATAAAAAATTAGTACACCACCAGTACTAGCATTGCCAGATCTTCAAAGACCATTCAAGATTGAAATAGATGCCAGTGACTATGCTGCGGGAGTAGTGTTGATGCAATATGGTAAACCCATATGTTATCATTCTGAGACATTTAATTCTGTAGTAGTTAATTATCCCACATATGATAAAGAATTGTATGCATTAGTACAGAGTGTGAAAAGTGGAAACATTACCTAATGGGCAAAGAAATAGTTATACATACTGATCATCAATCACTTTAATATTTGCACTCACAAAATAAATTGCAGCAATCAAGAGACTATATGTGGATGGGGTTTTTACAACAGTTTCATCTTGTCATCAGATATAAGAAAGGCACACACAATAAGGTTGCAGATATGTTATCTAGACCAATCATACATGCATCTACTATACTTAAGCATAATTCAAAATTGCATGAAAGCTACATTGAACAATATGCTCAATATGTAGATTTTAAAGATGTATATGCAACTTTAAGTCATGGAAAACAAGTAGAAGAATTGGATTGTTATGTTAAGGACCAACTCTTGTAGCATTTGGGAAAGTTATGCATTCCTCAAACTAAAAGAATTAACATAATCTGAGAAGCACAGACTTCTCTAATATCAGGTCATTTTGGTGTAAGTAAAACAATTGCATAGCTACAAAGGTCCTGTTATTGGCCAAGAATGCATGAAACAATTTCCAGATATATTAAAGGGTGTACCATGTGTGCTAAAAGAAAGCCCAACAATATAAAACTAGGCTTGTACACTCCACTTCCAGTTCCTTCTCATCCTTGGGAAAGTGTTTCTATGGAATTTGTTGGGGGACTACCAAAATCTAGAAAACGTCATGACTATTTATATGTTATTGTGGACATGTTCAGCAAAATGTGTATTTTAATACATTGTAATAAGCATATTACAATTGAACAAACAACAAATTTGTTCTTTCAACATGTATGGGTTCATTTTGGGTTAACCACTTCTATTGTGTCTGATCGAGATTCCCAATTTGTTAGGAAGTTTTGGCCAAGTCTATGGGAGTAAATGGACACCAGATTGAAGAAGAGCACAACATTTCATCCACAAACAGATGGCCGAATAGAGGTGGTCAACAGGACAATGATCCAGTTGCTCAGGGGCTATTGCAGCAAGCATCCCAAGATTTGGGATGAACATTTATGTTATGTACAACATGCTTACAATCGTGCTAAACATTCTTCTACACAGAGATCTCCTTTTGAGACTTGTTTTGGTTTTATACCAAAGTCTCCCTTGGATTTTGTCTTTAATAAAGACATAATAATTGATGGACACAATGATGTGGACAAAGCAATCAAGTTCATTGAACAGATCCAAGAAATTCACTAGGCAGTATAAGAACAACTAGAAAACAGCCAATCCAAGTACAAGGTAAGGCATAATAAGCATCGAATTGAGCATAGCTTCCAAGTTGGTAATCAAGTCTGGCTATACATCAGCAAAGACAAAATGTAAGGTGAAGGTAAGAAGTTGAAACCAATAAGGTATGGGCCTTTCAAGATACTTGAGAAAATTGGTGAGAATGTTTTTCACCTTGATTTTCCAGCTTACATGCACATCTATTCAATAGTTAATGCAGAGAACTTGAGACTATTTGAACCTTCATTGGTTGAAGATCTAGAAGAGCAAAGTTAGTTGCCTTCTATTGATGATCTGTTGCCTGAATATCTCAATGAGTTACATGAAAATATAGTTCTGGATAAGAAGGTGAGAACTACACATAGAGGGGATGTTGAGTACCTCAGAATTGGACTCAAAGGTTCAAAACCAAGCAGTGCAAGATGGATAGAGATTGAACAAGTGAGGAAGTTGTATCCTCACTTGATTGATGCTTAAAAACCAAATTTCGGTGGTCCAAAAGCCTTTTTTAGTGGGAAGGCGTGATCCAAATTGATCCTAGAAACCCTCTAAGTTTGCAAACACTCGAAACTAACGCATAAGAATAACTTGTTAAAAAAATCAGTTTACACTATCAGGAGGCAAAAACATGAAGAAATTAGTGAAAACAATCTTATCGGAGGCTTAAAGCAACTTTGCATAAGAGTCGTCGGATCTGGCCGATCAACGGTCCAGATCCAATCGGCAAATCGCAATCGGCGATGGCAAGTGGAGGCAATCGGGGGCTATCACATGACATTTATGATTGCAATCAACATGGGTCAACGAGGACCATCAATCAAGCGTGTAGATTGACGGCCCATGTTAATGCGTGATATCACAATCAGCAAACACAAAGGAGCGATTATAATTGGCCCGGGGTATGTACGATATGCGATTGCGATCATTCACATCGCAATATCGCATCAGCACATTTCAATGGAGCGAGACCAATAATAGCGATGACAGTGATAGCTGCACCTGTTGAAAATAATACTAAGGGGGGGTGAATCAGTATTATCTAATTCTTTTCAATTTATACAAACATTTGCAGATCTGACTAATGAAACTTGTGTATACCTTCCAGACTTATAATTTAATTTATTCTTCAGATGTTGATCATTAATCTGTGTTTCAGAACCACATAATAGCAAACAGGAACAAGAAAAATAGAGCAGATAGGCACACCAAAGAACACAAGATATAAGGTGGAAACCCAATGTGGGTGAAAAGCACCTGCTGCAATATGTTTCTATCTTCTTTCAATTAGAAGCTTCTTTTTACAATGATTTTGTACTGGTGCAGTCTTATACCAGCACGCAGGCTTCAACTTGTAGAAGGCTACAACCTTCTCTCATTCTCCATACTTTCCTGGAAGGGAGCTACAACCCCCTTAGCTCTTGTACTAGCTGAGGTACTAGTACATAGGTGCTGACCTACTGAAGGCTTCAACCTTCTCTTTTCTTTCAGGGATCACGTTTAATAAATTTTAGAATGGATCCATGAATATCAATCAAACATCAAATAGATCTGTAATCAACCAACTTCCTTATAAAAATATTGAATCAATAATTTCTCAGCACACAGCAACCAGACAACAATTCAGAACCCTGGACACTGCAGTAATAGACAAAAGCAGCGAAAACATATTTCAAGAAAAGTTCGCAACTTCACCAATAAAAACCTGCGGGTATCCGCACCTCCACTGTGTCGAGCCTGCGGGTCTCCGCACCTGCGCTATGTCAAACCTGCGGACCTCCGCACCTGCACTATGTCTAGCCTGTGGACTGGCGCACTTGCACTATGTCGAGCCTGTAGACCTCTACACCTGCACTGTGTCTAGCCTGTGGACCTCCGCACCTGCGCTGTGTCTAGCCTGCGGACCTCCGAGTATAGATAATTTATCAGATTTCAATTATACCCCAAACTATCAGATTTACAGATCTGATCATGTGCCAAAAAGATCTCCTTTCCTTTTTATAGACTAGGCCTTACTCAAACCATGGTCCAAAACCATAGAGATCCAATACTAGGGACCCAAAACATGGGTTCAATACTTTAGATGCAAAACCACGGACCAAAACCATAGGATCAAAAATGTCGAACTAAATACCATGGACCAACCATAGATTTCCCACGTGCACACATTTTTCTTTGCATGAAAGTACGTGTACTTTACGTCCGCACTTTTTGTTTGATACACCTGTGAACATGTCCGCGCCTTTTGATAGGTGCACCTGCGGAACTTGGTAATGTCTGCTGCTTTGTGAACAAGATCTACGGGTATCTCATTTTCTACTATTTTGAGAGCCTGAACTTGAGATCTACTAATTGAGTGAGTTGCCATCAAGGACAACACTTATGTCATCAAGCCAAACCTGTGCCAATATGTGCCATAATGCCAACAAGACCTAATAAGATTATAGACGATATTCTATCTATTTTGAAATCTGGAAAGCGACAATTTCCTTTGTATTTCACATTTCCACCAAATGAATGGATTACAAAGGAAATGCGCCCGATGCGATATTCCCTAAAAGGGTTTATTAATGCTGTTGAATACTATTTCAAATCCGATATGAGTAGGTTCACGTTTTAATATATATATATATATATATATATATAGGGAAATCATAAAACAGGAAGGATTTCAGGAGGACCAAAGGCGGTAAATGGTTTGGGTCGAGCTCCGCCCGATCCCATACAATGGCTACCATGTGTCTAGGATGAGGAGGGAGAAAACCACCCTTATCAGGTAGTTAACCCCTGTACAAAAGGGCCACCCAAAATGAACCACAGCCGTTGGATTTGGATCTCCTAGATCAACGATGGAGATGCCATGTCAGTATACAGGCAGACCCAATAGGAGTATAAGGTGGACTTATGGATATTTGAAGTCTAATAGACAGTGTTTGGAAAACTTTTCCTATGTTTGAATGTATTTCTCTGTGTAAATAGAGAATGGCGATTTCGAAGGATTTCAAAGGCCCGATGACCCATCTCATTACAGTACAAGTGGCCACCATCCCTGAAAGCATTTAGCAATAATTTCCAATCCTCAAAGGGGGATCTGAGAAGACAGAGTTTGAGAAGCGAGAGAGCCCGAGAAGAGGAAACTAACAGGCAGCGTCGATTGGCTTTAAAGCCATAGATTGATAGAAAACAAATAGGCATTGTTGAGATAGAGCAACAGAGATAGAGAATTAGTGAGGAGAGTCTGTGTACTCATAAGAGACTTGGGGGATCCAAGTAAAGCCTTATTGTTTTGTATCTGTTATGTGAGGATCAAATTGAGCTCATTGCTGTAAAACTCTGTTTTGAAGACATAATAGAGAGGTCACCACTGAAGGCTTGACCAAGAGATGTAGCCCAGGAGTGTTGGGTGAACTCCTTATTAAACTTGTTGTGTTTATGTGTGTTTTCTATTATGTTTCTAGATGTAAATTATCCACAAGTAACTTGATTGAATTAATCAATAACACTCTCTACTTATCTAATATGATTTCGAAATGTACACCAGGTAAATTGCTATCAGCTAAAAAATTGGAACAAGCATGTAATCAGGAGCTGGAAAAGAATGGAAGGTTAATTCCAGGTATTCAAAGTTTAACTTGGGACACCTATTGGTTGTTCCTAGTAAAACCATACAGCCAGAGAGCCGCCCTCAAGTGTTTAATAGATGAAATCGGTTGTATCATTCCCGACATACACGATGCCACATACTCGGCTCAGCTCCATTCTCGTCTCAGCCGCCCTCCAGAAGTGGAACCAATGCTTGCAATTTGCCAACTCGGATCAAAGGGAAAACAACCAGAATGATGAATCATGCTGCCGACTACCAACAAACTTTCTGAGGAAAAGATTTTCAAGATCCAATTGTACCAAGTAAATAGCATTTTATTTTTGTAGCTAGTTAGTTTAATTAAGTATTTATAGACCCTTTCATGCATTTAGAAAGGGTCCTCAGTTTTTGTATAAGACTCAAACCTGGAAGTTGCACTACTGTACTTCCGGTATATTTTTTATAAAGACTGGGCCAATTAGTCCAAATTTTGACAATGAAACGTTTATGTGGATGTGCACTATTGCCTTTATATGAAAGTATCTCTAAGTTGAAAGAAGGAATTCGAATTGTGATTGATATTGGGAATGATTTACAACACATATGGTACTACTATCTATGATCTAAATTCATTCCTTTTATGTGAATTGTTATTTGATTAGACTTGCTATTATTGAATATATGTATGTGTTTTCAACAGCATTCTTTATATTTTTCACTATTGGATGTTTAAAGGATGTTTTTCTTTTAGCCATACATGTATCAGTAATATATAAAAGATAAGTGTAACAATGTTTTATTAATTACATTGCTCAACTATTTGAACAAAGCAATTATTATATGAATGAATGTCTTTGTTTATTAAATAGATTCATCTATATGCTTATTTGTGAATAGAGATTATCAAACGTTGCACTTAGGAATAGAAATTTCCCGGGATAGAATAGTTATTCGTATTTTCGATTTTTAGATTAAGTCATTCATCTATTACCACTTATTAGAAAACCAATCACTCATCCATCCCCTTTTTATTCATCATTGGGAAATTGGTCCCATTATATCCAGTCGAAGCCACCATACCAAATGGAAAAGGAGCTGCATTAAGGTTCGGACCGGGTGGTTTTCCCCGACGTTGTTGCAACGATTTTTGAGGCATCAACACGGTATTAGCCCATGGAGCGCAGACTGAAGTCTCACCTGAAGCAATATGAGGGGATGTTGGAACCAACTTTCTGCACTCTGAGATGGTTGTAATGTCGATTGATTCCCCCTATTCCTACCTTCATGTAGGTCACTTCACTCTAGGTATTTCCATATGAGCCCTTTATTCCACCCTTCAATACCTCCATGAAAGGGTACGATTTCCCTTCACGTAACCCTAACTCGTGGCTTAGGTACTTTTGCGCTACTATGGCAGCGAACCATGCAGATTCCCAAATTAGTCTAAGTGACTTGCTTATCTTATCAAACATTTATAGTTAACACTGCGTAAATAGATATCTTTAATTTCATTTAGTTTCCCAATGTAATTGCATTCATTCGTGCATCATATAAGCATAATAAAGGAAATTCATACATAACATATCAAGATGCTTCAATAGAACAAAGACAAAGAAATTGTAGAATATTTCTCTTTATTGATGTCTTCCAAGTGATTATAGACTTTATCCACCCTACGCACACAGTTGCAGGGGTCTGCGCACTCAACTACGGACTTCCACCCTAGGCCTCTATGCACTCTGTTAGAGTCGGTCTTGTCAGTCCTCCGTCAGAGATCAAAACTCTTTATGCATTTCATTTTTAGGTGTCTCGCTCCATTCATCTAGCTGCATTCCGCTAGGGGCATGCCATAATATGATGGAAAAGGTCTTGTTAGTCAATTCCCATCATGTCTGGCACCTGCTAGCTTAGGTCTTTTGTCAATGTTCACTAAGTTACATGATAGTCAATGTTCGATCCTTAATGGACAAGAGTCATTTTTAGTCATTAGGTCTAGGGATTAGTCAATTTGGTCTTCAACCAGGTCCAATAAAGCCATGTAGGCTAGAGGGAGGCCCTTACAAAGTTATGAATCAAAGGTTTTCATCGTCATGTTGATAGATTACGACTATTCTTCAAAATTCTGTTTTGAAGAAAAGTCAAACAGTGTGACTTTTGTGATAATTTTCAAAAAGTCTCCAGTTTCTTTCTTTAGGTGCAGTCATGGTTTCCTTGGCCAAATGCCATGTCGTGCGACCCCTGCAAAAGTGCTAAAAAATTTCATCATTCTAGCTAAAAATTCAAAGGGAAAAGTGAAATTCAATGTCGCATTAACTCAATGAAAAGAGCCAAAAAGAAACATTAGCAAAGTGGGTTTTGGAGAAGAAAAAATTAAATCCATGACTCCAAAAGCCTTTATATACAAGTTTCCACAAGCAAACAAAATCATTGTGCAAATCAAGGTCATAGAGAAACATTGCAAAGTCATTGAGAGAGCAAAGCACGCATTTGGAGTGAGTGGGAGTCATTTTCAGGAGCACGGCGCACACATAGAGGGGCATGGCACACATAGAGGGCGCAGTGCACTGAGCACGACCCCGCAATAGTAAAAATACAAGGGCACGGCACATATAAAGAGCCCAGCGCACTAGGTTTGTTGCGCGGTGCACACCCACAGAGGCCCGACATTGTTCCCAATTGCATCAAATATTTTGGAATTCCTTCTAATTGCCAGGTAGGGTCTGTCTCTTGGCTTGCTCATCAAATTTTTGTGAAGGTTATGGTGGTTCATGGCTATTTATAGTTGCAACAAAAACTCATAAAACCTACCACTAGAAAATATCAAAGCCATTGTTGCTAGGGTTGCAAACTTGTGGTATTGATGCCAAGGCTCCTCTTTCACCTCTCATTTTTCCCCTTCTTCCCATTGTTCCTTTCCCCTCTATCTCATTTTCCCCTATTATCCCTACCCTAAAATATTACCAAACCCTATTCCCTATCCCCTCCTCTTATTTGTCAACATAACACCCCAAAACCCTACCTTATAAAAATACACAAACCCTCCTACATATCCCTAAACGACATTTTCCCGATAACCCCTATTCCCATCATATTATTCCTCTCCTAACACTCCCTTTTTGCACTGTTACCCTTGGTGGCAGATATCACAACAACACCTAGTTTCATACCATCATCAAAGGGAAGTCAAAACACAGTACACATACAGCAGTCATGGCATCTGAGCATTCATCGAAGTATGAGATGGAGACCCAAAGTGATTCATCCTCGGAAGAACAGGCTCCCCGAAGACATCACAAAAGTGGCAAACATGTTAGGGATGAGCCAACCACCCTCACAGAGCTGCAGGCCTGTCCTCTTGCTATGTCATGCTTCCAGCATCTATCATGTTTCGAGTTTTGTCAAAGGGTGGCTAATGTTAGAGTTCATCATGAGTTGACCCGTCTTTTTGTGCTTCACCTACATGGAGGTCACTGTATCTTGGCCGGGGTCACCTTCACATTGACACCTGAAACTATCTCATTAGCAACCGGCATACCAAATGTTGGAGAACAGTGGCACAAGAAACAAAAGGTGGATAGGCAACATTATTAGCCTTACATTAAGGCCAGTTTCTTGAGGCAACTCACAAGAGTTTTTCCATTCAGATATTTGAAATATGAATATGGTCCACTCATGAAATTGATCATGAAATACTTCAGCTGTGAGGGGAGGTTCTCTCGTCTATATGCCTATGACATCAGGTTTCTCATGCACTTTACCAGGGAAGGGATTATGAACCTCCCATTTTTTATTTGCAGGAACATAGAGAGGATGAACACCTTCATGTAGCACAAGACCCCTCAACAGCAACTTAATAGTGTTTATCACTTTGCTCTTATCCGAATTTTGGTGGATCATCAGTTGGGATTGCAGGGCATTACTTGGGATGAGTTCATCTCCCGTGACCTCTTCAGCACTTCACAGGTATTATCGGAGGTTGAGCATGAGAAAGGTGGTCCTTCTCATCGGTATGAGCGACACGGGACCACTACTATGCCAGTATTCATCACATATCAGAGAGGCAGTAGGCATTTGTTTACAGTAGCAAAGCGGTTGTTATCTCCACCTGAGGTGGAAGGGGCCTCGCTTCCGACATCGGAAACATAGGTACAGGACAAGGGCAAGAGGCCCATGCATGACGAGGGGCCATCAGGTGAACAAAAGGCAAACTTGATCCTCATTCATGATGATGATGCAGATGTGGAGAGTGCCAAACTTAGGAGGACCATCCAGGAGTAGAAAACGGAGATCCAAGACTTGTCACTAAATTTGGAGAGGGCCAAAATTATCAGGTGTTTGGAGCAAAGGAACAAATAGCTTGAGGACCAGCATGAGATCACGGAGCTGCAAAGCATCTGTGAGAATCGCCAGGCTGCCCAGCATAGGAGGATTGAGCTCACTCCATTAAAGCAAGAGATTAACAATGACCGAGATTCTTGGCTTGAGCGCATCAACATCCACCTTGAGAGACTGCTAGAGAAGGCCGACAAAGACAAAAACATACTGAGGTGGATGGTCTATCACTACAGGGCATAGAACATGAGTTCAAAGGCTTGGATAAGGAGTTTGAAGGCGAAATTGAGCAAAGCGACAAAGAGGCAAAAGAGGAAAAAAGAGCAAGATCGGCTTCGAATCTTGGCTAAAGCCTCTATGGCCCAGCATAGCACCTCATAGAAGATCTCTAGCCCAAATTTCAAGAAACTTGGGGAAATTTTGGTCACATGGCAAATTTTTGGTCACAACATAGGTTTTTTCTCCCTGTGCGCCACGCCACTGGCGCGGCGCTTAAGATTGGGAGCTCCAAATTGCAAATGGTTTGCATGTTTGGATTCAACATGCAAAATCACGACTACTGGTGCATGGAAAAGAAATTTGGGCATGATTTGAATCTCCAAGAGGTCAAAAACACTCAAACAATGACCTCTATGCCCCTATTTTGACACACAGGAAGCAGTCTTGGGAGAATGAAGATTTAGAGGGGAAAATGAGCACCAAATTTAGAAATTCCACTTGGGTTAGAAATTATATAGGCTAGACTTTCCAACAAGAACACTTGGGTACAATTTGGACTTCTGCAGGTACCTCAAAATAGCCTCCAAAGTGGCGCAGTGCATATAGATTTAGGTGCGGCGCATATAGACAAAAAGGCCAAATCACTTCCGCTTTGCGACATTTCGATTCGCGACTTTCTCCAAGTGGGCCCGCTCATCTACACTTCACTTTTTTCAGCACCTAAGGCAAAATTTAAATTATTTTCACTAGAGGATGGCTTCTATCCAAGTGGCAAAGGAAGGCGAGCAGTGACCCAAGCCATTTGTCAGTTTTGTAACGTTGTACCTGTAACTAATGCTTGGCTTTCCACTTCCACTTTGTAATGATTCGAAAAACTCCCCAACTCTTGGTCATTCTATTTCCTCATGGCATATTCTATTTATTGTATGCAAACCATTTGCAAAGGGTTGATTGTAATCTCTGGGAGACTGTGGGAGAGAAACTGAGTTCTTCATTATATATTTTGACAGAGGATTAATGAAAGGCAGCGGCTCTGTTTCATGAGATTCATGTGGTTGTGAGTGTAGCAAATGTGTCTCTTTATGTTTCATATGTATTTCGTTATGTTTCACAGTTCATTTCATCTTCATTTCCAGTGAAATTTTCTAAGTAAGATAAGGTAGAATTCATATTTATTGCTCTGCCCGTGGGAAAGTTTCACGTATGTGTTCTTCTTCTGTTGAAAAGGATTCATGTGTTTATGCCCTTTTCAACCTCCTAAAAAATCTTTTCGTTCCACATTACTTCAAATTTAATTGCTAGACTTTCCGCCTGTCTTGCCTCACGAAGTAATCTATGCCTTTGTGTTAAATTCTCTGCTCATTGTTGTTCGTTGGTCCCATACATCCTAGAAACCCAGTCATTCATAAAAATATGTTTCTTGTATCCATATTTGTTTACTAGCATAAAATCAATATTTCACTGTAAGTCATCTCAGGCCATATCGTTTATCTATTCACTGAGCATGACTCAGAGAGAGCACTCTCCTGTTCTAGTAGGGCTAGCTACCAGACTGAGCGTGTTTTGTGGTTACCCTGAATTTTTCCTTCCTTCAGCCAAAGGCAGATTTAGGTTCTAACATAGTGGTGACTCCACTGGGGAGGAAATTAATCCCCTTACTTCTTGATAATTTTAAGCTTTCAGGTGATAAGTTTAGGATTTGATAGGCTGAGTGAGTTGGTTGTGTCCTTTGATTTTTCTTAATAGCACGCTGGCTTCTAGAATATATACCAGAGCTAATCCTGATCCAGATCCTCCACACATCTACAAAAATCCCAATTTGATTTTGTTAACACCCAGGTTGTTCCGTATGACTCCCAAGGGAGTACAGCCGGGGTAACCACTACCCAAGCTTTGGAGTATAGGTCCTAGCCTACCTATAATCAGAGAGGGCTCTCTCTTTAAGTTTTAGCTCTGTTTTGTGAAGATTTTAGGCTAGTTATAAGTTTCAGTTTTTTTGTTTGAGACTTTGGTTGTGAACTGTTGTTGTGAGAAGGGCATGAAATTGAAAGATGCTAGTCCATTGGGAATATGGAGTCAGAAATCTGAGACAGTCCTGGTGCCTGTGATGGAGAAAGTTTTACTGCAAGGCTAGATGGCTATTCTTAATATAAATTCTGATTAGTGAGTGAAACAGTGGGAAATGGAATTACGGACATTGTGATAACAATTTGAACAATTTCTACTTAGTAGCATACATGAATTACTAAATAGTAACTGTGAAACATTCAGGGTTTATTGGAGCAGTTAAGAATTCCAATTAAACAACTGAAGTCATAGAAAACATTTATAGTAAAGACAGATTGAGATTAGGGTGTCTCCATGGACAAATCCTGAGCTATTCTTTTTCTTTCTTCCTAGATTTAGAACAACATATGAGAGATGTGAGTTAAACAAATAATAAAACATTAATAGAGATAGAGAACACTATTTGTATTAAGCCATAGCACTAGAATCCTGTAGCATTCAATGGTTCCAAGACAGCATGCATCAGTAAGACCCAATTCCTGTAAACTCCAAGCTTTGTTTATATCATTCTTCCAAAAATTATAGCCGAGTTCTCCTTTTTTAACAAGAAACAACCACAACCACCCACCCCTGCAAGCTTATGCGAGGGGGAATACATACAATCGGTTTTTACAAAATATTTGAACCGCTTAGTCACTTGATAAATTAAATATGCTCACCAACTTTGAAAAATAGCAGATAAGGAAGTTATTGCTGCCCTAAATATAAAAGAAATAGTCCTTAATTCTGTCAGAAATCTTCTTGACCTTTGGAGGCCACTAAGTGGGTTGAGCGTTTTGCATTAATGCTGAATGATGTGTCTTTATGCTTTGTCATGCTGTAGCTTTCTCGGACCTGTTACCTGTAGCTGTCAGTGTTGCTTTTAGTGGCCGAATCTTCTAGCTGAGTTGGCTCATTCCACTCTTCTCCAGTCATAGTGTATGCATCACATTTTCTGAACATGATGACTTATGTTTTTTTGATGAAAAAACTTTGATGACAGCCTCCTATTTACAGCAAAAACTGTATCATTCTGGTCCACCACTCTTGTGTAGGCAATTGATGTCTCAAAATTGCATCTAAGGTTTCATCTGCCTTTGTATATTTGTAGAAGTTTGGATGCACTTCAAACAAATGTCTGATCTCATTCATAATAAAAAATAAGTTCTCTTCTCTGTCATAGAGACTTTTCCCAGATGTTGGCTCTGTTACCTCTGAAGTACTTGATCCTTGAGTGATCTGGTTGGTGGCAAATGTGTTCACCCTTTTTGCATAATTCTCATGTGATAGTAGTCTCCCTGCGTTGTTCAGCAATCCAGGAAGACCTCTGCCCTGTAATGCTGCAAACTTATCCATGAATCTGTTGACTTCTGTTTGCATGTCCTGGCTTCTTCTATCCAATGTTTGTACCAGGCTTTTCAATGTGAGGACCCTCTTTATCAGCTGGATGGTTTCAGTTCTGTTGGAGATTCCTATTGCTACCAGCTGAGGACCTGTGCGGTTATTAAGAACGTTGATCATTCTGTTGGCTATCTCAGGCATACTGCCTAGAGATGCCCTTGCTCTATGGACTTCCTTCTGTGCTTTGCCTATGAGCTCCATTTGCTCATGGATAGTCTCAATATACTACCACTGATCTGTTATTGATTGGCCAATGTGGGTCCACAAAACTGTCTTGACCTCAGCCACCACTTTGTCAAGGGTGAGCTCTTTCTCCAGCTCCTTTATCTTCTCTTTGAGAGCTTTTATTTCTCTCCCTTTTTCAGCTACATTCTGCTTGGATTTGTCATATTTTTCATTTAGCTTAGCTAAATTCTCCTTGGCTTCATTTAGCTCTTTCATCTGGGCTTCTAGGATCTTGATTTCACTCATCAACTTCTGCATATCAAGGCTCGGAGCCTGCTCTGAGGTTGGTGTTGGTGCTGATGTTGATGGAGTTGTCTGCCCTGTGGGAGGAGCAGTAGTCTGTGGGGGCTCTTGAAGGTTTATGATCTCTGGAGGGGGCTGAGAAGTCTGACCTCCTTCTTTCTGCTGTAGGGTTGTTGTAGTGCAGCCTCTGTCTCTTCCAGCTTCCCTTGTGTTTGCACTAGTTGCTTGTGCAGTCCTACCAGCAATGTTGCTACATCCTGGTCCTGTCTTTGCTGGGCAACCTCTTCTGTTTGAGGGTGAAGGGTTGTTGTGATTTTAATCATCTTTCTTAGAGCTGCAAGGTCTGCATCTCTTATTTTCAGCAGCGTTTGTATAGCTTTTGGGTCCTTTGGGTCATGCCCAATCTCTATGATTATATCGTCCAAAGACCTGATCTTGTTGTCTTTGGCCTGAGAGGATGCCTTTTCCAACTCTAGTTGGGTAGCTGTATTGTTCAGGTTGTTTTCCAACCTATTTGCCAATAAGGTTTTATCTGCCAGTGTTGAATATACCATCTCACTCGTTTGCTTGTGAAGTTCTATTTGGTCCATAGGGTGGATGTCCTTGGCAATAACCTCAAGGTTGGTTCTTATATAGTCTGTAGCTGATTGTGGCTGCAGCATGGTTGGCATGAAATGACTCATGGTCATTTTCCCTTCTGTTATGTCGTAGGTTGACATAAGCCTCTGCTGATTGGTAGGGGCCATCTTAAGCAACTGGTTGTATATCTGGAGCTTGAGTGGCTCATTTCTCCTTTTAATGTTGATGAATTGTTGCTTGATGCCTGTCTCAGCTCTCCTTTGCTGACTTGAGGAGCTGACCTCTCCTCCAAGGGTTCTTTCTTGTTTCTGCTGAAAGGAACTGGGAGATGCCTCCATGCTCGGTGGGCCCATGCCCAATGATTGCCCAGTAGGCATTTCTTCCTCAGAGAGGGGATTCAATCTCTGCCTTTTCTCCCCTTGATTTGTGGATGTGGTGAGGGGAGTCTCCTGCTCTCTATCCCTCTTCTTTCCCTTTTCTTCTTTTTGTGGAGTTTGCAGCACTGAGGCCTCCACTGTCTTTTCTTGCCTAGGACGCACATTCTCTTGAGCCTGTTGCTAAGTGGATATTGGGGCTTCAACTGTTTGTTCTTGTTGTATTGGTTGCCCCTCTTTTTGCCCTGTTTCTTGCTGTTCTACTTTCTTTTCTGCTAGATGTTCTGCTGTAGGAGGTGGTTGTTTCTGCTCCATCTGCTTCCCTTTATCCTTGCTTGATTCCTGTTGAACAGTTCCGGCTGCTTGTTGTTGGGCTGTAGACGATGAGGCAGCTTCTCCAAGTTGCTTTTGATAGGAAGAGGAAACCTGCCCACAAGTTTCCAAGTCAGCCTCTTTCTCAATATTTGTTGCTTCTCTTTGTAGCATTTTCTCTCTACCCATTGGCTCTTCTAGAGTGCCCTCTTTCCAGCTTAATGAATTGGCATATTTCTCAACATGAGGCAGTCTCACGTGAGCATAGTCACCCAATTTGTATTTTACCCTCCTGAGGGAAATTAAATGATTAGGGTCATAAGGTACCCATTTGAAATTGGTTTGCAATTTAAGGGTCTCTAGGATTAAATCCGCTTTCTTCCATCCTTCCTCGCTTTTGTTGTATAGAAATGGGCCTAGCTGGTTCCTTACTTTAAGTTGCACCTTCTTGTTTTTACTGTGGAAATGGACAAAGTCTGCATTTCCAAACTGCCTGAAATACTCTAAGGCAAAAAGTCTCATAGGGACATATCTTGGCAGCCTATAAGGGTTCAACTCACAGCCATATATTCTGATTACTGTGTGGTGTTGGTAAAAGTACCAATCACCAATGATGTAGGCCTTTGAAAGGTGAAGAATCCTTTGCATCTCATCTGTCAATCTGGGAGGAGGGGCACCTAATAACAAGGTCATAGCTGGATGGATAAAAAGGTCTATGAATTCACAGTAGGTGGAAGGTGAATAAGATACATGATGAAAGACTGAAGACCAAAACACTACAGACCTTGGGTTTCCCTGGGCATTTAGCTTCTTGAGAGGAACAGGG
>APFE030294289.1:0-55304 GCA_000404065.3 Pinus taeda | reverse complement strand
GAGGGAGATATTATTCACTTCATCTCCTGATAACTGTTCATATTTCTTATTATTTATTTACATCAATTACATTTATTCACCCAATCCTGATGATTAGGTGTCAACATCTATAAAAAAAAAGGAAGAACTTACACATATAGCCAATATTAAAATGTTTTAACTATTAATTTTTTAAATTTTCAATTAATATATAGAAAGCGAAAGTGCGAAAGAAATATTCCAATTAAATTAAAAATTTAAATATCTATTTATGATATTCTAATTAAATTAGACATTGGAATATTTTATTTATGATATATATTAAAATATATTTTCATAATACGAGACTATAAAATTTGTCTCTCTAACTATTAAGAATTGTTTTACTTTATATGAGTGTATTAACATTGAAATACTATATATATAATCCACATTGTAATATTTTTTTTTAAATGTTAAATGCAAACCCCATATTAGAAATGCATGGAATTACACTTTATCTATTTATAAAATAAGATTATTTTGTTTCCAACTATTTTCTTTAGTCTATATCTTAAAATGAACATTAGAATATTTTAAAATTTTATGATTTCAAATAACATTCAAAACTTCTAAAAAATAATACAATATATAAACAAATTTACATGTCAATAATTTATTTAAATAAAATAATTTCAAAAATTAACCAATAAACATCTATAACATGATATTTTTAGGCTAAATTAAATATTTTAATTTGTATTGAACTTAGCTTAAAAATATCATGTTATATAAACAAGTGTTATATGAATAAGTGTTATATGAAGTGAGTTATTATTTTTGAGATTATAACGAGGGATCATACAGAGGGATCATGTCATTAAATCTCTTGAGGTGCAAACCATCTTTCATGTTTTGAAATATAAAAGAAGTTTACACCTCAAGAGATTTCATCCCTCTAGGCACTGGTTGGATCATTGGTTAAGATGAATCTATACTAACAATATTTTAAAAGAAATTTAGAATTTAGTTAGTTTAAAAAAAAATCTTAATAATATTTGGTAAGTGTTTTGATACTAATTATAGATTAATGTATATCGACTTTTATCAATTATTTAATTTTGAGAACTACTTTAATTATTTACTTTTTA
Source organism: Pinus taeda (assembly GCA_000404065.3). Taxonomy (NCBI): domain Eukaryota; kingdom Viridiplantae; phylum Streptophyta; class Pinopsida; order Pinales; family Pinaceae; genus Pinus; species Pinus taeda. Next base: position 54,195 of record APFE030294289.1, on the reverse strand, counting down.
GAACTACTCTAATGTTACATATATATTAAAATTTTATTAATAATGATAACTAAATTATAATATAAACATATATGTAAATATTATAAACATGTTGAGGTCCTCCTTTCTCTTAACAATGTCCTTAGTAGAATTAGCAGTCAAATCCTTGCAAGAAGGTGAATCCCTTCTCTCACAAACAATCTCATCCACCAGTTTGATGTATGGCCTTGCCTTAACCTCAAAATTAGATGATGATAATAATACTAATAATAATAATAATAATAATATCAGCCATAAATATCAAACTATTTACTCCATTATATGAAATAAGAAAACATAATAAAATCCCATAAAAAATGGTCATATAATTATAATGATATCATGAATATTATAATTATGTATTTCCCCATTCAAATATAAAACCAAGTGATTTTAGGAAATAAATAAAATATGCCCCGAAATTTTTGGACATTGCTAATATAATATTATTCATCAGATTTCTTTTTTCACCAACTGTGGTATCTTATTCGCATTCTTTTCCTCCATGAAACCTTTTAATAGATATAATATTAATATATTTATTTTTGTGTATTATTTTATATAACCCAATAACATTTGTTATAGTGATATACATTTATTTTCATGTATCATTTTATATTACTATATAGCATTATAACATCATAGTAATACATATATATGTATATTATGGTAATGTATGCCTAGTTGGGAAGGCAAGTCTAATTAATATGAATTTTCTGTAATGTATTCTAGAATAGTATATGGACCATATCTTAGAGGATGCAACTTATGGTGTTGGGAATTGAAGAATTTCATTTCCATAAAGTGTCATACATGATATTGTGGTTGAAATGACAAGGGTGTGTGATGTTTGATGTACCTATGTTTTGCATGATCATGAGAAACTTGTAAAACATGAGTTACTTCAGTATGGTACGAAGATATGGAGTGTATAAAACACAAAGATAAAAAAATTTCTTCTTTTGATGTGCAAAACCACAATGGGTGATAGTCAATGGCATCTTAGAGGCTACGCTTGGCTGAAATCCATAACAAACTTCAAAAGAAAAGAACCGAGTAGAGGGGTGTGTGGCCCTATTGTAATTATTTTGAAAATTTTTCAAATACGAACCCCATTGTTCATTCTTGGAACAATAGTTGTGAAGGGACTGAATGAGAGTATGATTGACAACCTCATTTTTGTCATCTATTTGCACGTGAAAGGAAATAAATAAATTAAGTTTTCAACCGAGCATGAGCGAGAGAGTATGCCAAAAGTTACCGAGGAAATAATTATATTAATAATAAATAATGCTACTTGTTAATCCAAAATGTGGAAAAATATGATAGAAGAAGGGATCCACGACCTAAGTAGTAGAGTTAATCTTATGACACAGAAGAATGATAACAACTTAGAACAATAATAAACCACTACCCAAATAGCATCATGTCTATGCAAAGTACTTGGGAGACCACTAAAAAGGGTTTCTGTCATTTAAATGTAACTATCGGTTTTCTGTGGAGTTCATCTAGGGTTTATTTTGAGGCCCAATGGCTATAAAAGGTTCATAGGTAACTATAAAGTTTTTCTTCCTTAATGAGTGATCCCATTGTGGCCATCCACCTCGAATTTCCCATTATGATTTTGTGAGGATTAAATGTACATGACAATATATCTATAGAGCTTACAAACCCTATTTTTATCCTTCAATAAATTTTGTTTTAATTTGAAGAATTGATTTCATTAAGTGCAAAAATGGAAAATTTGCATGAGGATTCTTGGTTTTTGTTCATTGACTTTGTTGTAACCATTCATGGTATAATAACATAGCATTTTTGTTAGAAAACTATCATTTGTGATACTTGGTTATATGTAATTATTTTGTTCGTAAAACATTGTTGGATTTCACTATAACTAGATGTATTTTTTACTTGATGGGATACAGAAAATTTGGGAATGTATTTTCATTTTAAAAAGTAATCTTATGTAATTCTTATTGTTTTTCAGTCTTCGTAGGGAGATGGCGTGGTAACATGGATATATATAATTGTACAATATTAGGTTGTATAGTTACATTCATGGACAATGTATTGTTGATAAATCAAGCTCAAATATAATGTTTCTTATATTCTTAAATGCAAACCTAAGGTCTGCCCTTCTGAAAATTATGATGAAATGTGATACTTATAAATGTTTTAGGATGGGCATTCTGAGGTTTGTCTTATTCATGTAGGTTTTAACTACAAGACCCATAACTACCCCTCGCTACTTATCCCATTCGGTTGGCCAAGGACCAATCTAGTCCACTACAACTTATCCGTCAAGGTTTTCTCATTTCCTTGTCAACTAAATAAATAATTCCTTCTATTAATATTATTTTTGTTTTCTAATGGATAAGTAAGGCCTATTTCAACACGTGAACCTACTTCTCACCCAACTACACATTACAAATATACATATATAGTATGTTTCATATTTTGACTTCCATCAATTACATAAGATTAACCCATTCTAAATATTTTTTGTTTGTATCGCTAACTCACTAACATTTCATATCAACCTTTCATAATGAATCATAGAAATTTTGATCACACATTCCTTCATATCCCAATTTATTTTGCATAGACATCCAGTCACATACAAGTTCTTCTATTAAATTATTAAACTATTTCCTTACAATCCTCTATAATGAGTGAATTTTATCGTCCATAACAACATTTTAGAGTGGAATCATACTTGTGCAACTAATACTCTTAAAACATCAAGTTGAAATTTTTATGTCTTTTAGTTGGGGCTTACAATGAAATTCACAAAGGAGAGGACCACTCCTCCCGACCATTGAGAATGGAAATTATGTCCAATTCTCCCCCGTGCGAGTTCCATTTCTAGAGCAGTTGTACGTCTAAATGTCGCACATGGCTAGTAGGGGTTTCATAAATGTCTTGCTCGACTCATTTGTTTCGCATCATTGTTTCCCTGTATTTTTAATGATTTCAAGCTATCACTCCATTCTCGGTAGTGGCCTGGGATCTCGGCCTCAAAGGGTGGCTTAAATCTCTAGGTCACTAGAATAGAATTGCTAATTTTCTTCTCTTGTCTCTAACAGAAAGCCTGTGAGAGCGACTTTGGGTTTCTAGTCGCTGCCTTGCCCATAGCATGAGAGATACTATGGCCTAAGAGATCCAAAACAACAACGAGACCTAGGGACAGAGTGTCTCACTAGCTGACTTGTCTCTTGAGGGTTCTTTTGATGATGTTGGATGACTTTGTGTGATGTTTATGTCGATTCCACTTCCTGAAGGTCACATAGGAGGTTGAATCTGATCATAGTAGCCTCTTGTCTCATGTTTACCATAGGTGGGCATGGTTACATGGGTGGATGTGGGAGGAGAGTGTGACATGAGCAACTAAAGGAGGAGAGTGTCAAATGAGCAACTATCTTATAATTGTCTCATAAATGAACTTTCACGTAGTGATTTTTCTACAATTTCCTTGGCTGTCATAACCAACTCACTTAATAATTTTTTTATTTTTTTTGCTGAAGCAAGAGTTGTAACTTCTATTTCATTAATCTAAAAAATAAATTACATAAAATACAACAGCCCACGAGGAACTGTGGAGCAACTTAAAACTAATCTATTACTACCAACGACATCGCACTAAAGGAAAAAACCTTGAACCCTACCTACAAAACCTCAAAACCTTGAAAAGACAGAAAATGCTGAGACTGTACGGTTTACCCACAGGAATCCGACGGACAAGATACAATTTGGGGTGGCACTAAGCACAAGCTTTACATTTAAGATCAAACTTGAAGAGAGAAAAGGTACCAATCCGAAAGGATTTCAGAACCACATGGGGAAATAATCCACGAACCTATAAAACGTGCCAAAATCAATGATTCTCGCTAAGAACTGATAAACGTGCTAAATATAATCCTCCTCCTACCTTGCATCCTTAATCTTAACTGTCAAATCTGCATGCCCGATCCAATGACAGTGGGAGATATTGCGGTAACTAGAAGCACGACACTGAACCTCCTCGACCCACCTACATGCACGATCATTGCTGACCATAGATCCACCCTATTTAATCCAATGGCAGAGGCTTATATCGCACTGGTCTAAAGCACTGAACATTAGCACTTGATGAAGGCGATATTCAGTCCCGCCCCTAGGCCACGTGTAGCTTGATGAGTGGAATCACTCCTATTTCGGAAAAACTACTTCTCGCTTAAAATGCATGTGATAAACCATATACCGCCGAGGGAACAATATTTCCTCCATTGAAAGAGAACCAGGGGTATTACGGCCACCGTGAAAGCTCGGATTCCAGGCCCTACGTCTATACATAAACCACTATAAGATGATGCACTAATCATTCGGCCAACGATTCGATAACCAGAGTCTTTTGAGCAGCTTCCGTTTGGAGCATTTGTGACCATCTTTATGTGGGATGTAGGGTCCAATAGTGACCTGCATCCCACTAAAGACAAGACTGTGACAAAAGCAATGATTCATAATGTATCCAATTCAACTAGACCCCACCTCAATGGCTCTGTTTCGAAACACCATCCTATCTTCATCCTCCTAGCTGCAACAGTACAATGTTAATATATTATGACGCATCTCTTACCACCTCATCATGACCCTACTCTCAGTACAAATCACTCCTTGATTGGATAGAATATCCACTAATTTAGTGTTCATTCTTCGCACATGATTAAAACTTATTGTGTGAAGGCACTGGAGGTGAAGTTGAATCTGTTGAAAAACCTGGATTAGCCTCCAGCATTTTGAGACTTTTTCCAGCATCATGTCATAGATGATTCTCTTGAGTGAGTTAATTATTAACTCAGAACTAGCTTTGACAATCACATTTTGGCGGCTATCCTGCTTTGTGAAGTCTAAACATTGTTCTGGAGCCATTAGTTCCACCATTTTGTTAGTGTCTCTTCGTAAATGAAAATGGAAGATGAAAAGGATGCTTCCATTTTTGTCTCTTAACACCCCTCCAAAGCCTGTAGTACCTCGGTTTCCTTTTGAAGCCCCATCAATTTTGTATTTCAAAAAACCCCGAGGGGGAGGGTGCCAGAAATCCTGCTCATGATCCATTTTCATTACCTTCCTATCTAGGTCTTGAGGAATAAGCCCATGTATACCTAGCTAATGGAAAATCAGCAATTCAGCCTCCGAAGGAGGGTTCTTAAGGGGATTTTGCACTGTACTGTCAACCGTCTCCTTAACCTGATTTAAGATTTGCTCAAAAAGGCATTGGGAGGGTCTTTTTTCATTCTTGAAGATTCTATTGTTCCTTTCTTTCTAGATGTTCCATATAATGAAGCCTGGCGTAAGAGCCCACGTAGAGCCCAAAAATTCATAATCAGAAAAGCTACTTCTCCAATTGATTAGGGTATTGATAATACTACCTTTGTCCCTATCGGTTTGCTGAAAAATGGTGGCCAAAGTATCCCACAACCTGGAGGTGAAACTGCAATTATTGAGAAGGTTCTCCATTGTTTCCTCCTAGGCTTCATAGAGCTAGCATATGGAAGGCCCCACAACACCCCTTTTTTGTATGTTATCCGAAGTAAAAATTCTCTTATGGTAAACCAACCACATGAAGAGTTTGATCTTCATCTAACCTTGATGCTTCCATAGTTTCTGCCAAATCCTATTCGGAACCTGGGAGTCCAATTCAAGGAGTATGCATTTTTCCTCCTTAAGATTAAAGGAACCCTCATTATTATTGCCACATCTAAGTTGGTCATGCCCCCCTGTCACTAATATTTTCCTTTGTTCCAACAATATCATAAGTTCATTTGCTTTTTCTTTCAAGGGGTTGTCATCCCTGTAATCAATGTTTCTCCACGTTCCCTATTTTCTTACACTGTTGGTTTTCTCCCAAAAATATTTTACCTTAGTTAACCCTTTGTTTTCTATCACTTTCTTGAGGTCGTAAAGTCGTCTATTAATAGTATAGGTTATTGTTGGCATTTATCCTCTCAAAATAAAGTTAGATCTCCATCTCTGATTTCCCAACAACTATTTCTTTCTACTAAGCCTATGTTCTCCCAGGCCTTATTCTAGATGTGTGAGCCTTTTATACTTCCAGATATCCTTATGTCATCATTATTTTGTTAAGTGCCAGCATATTTCTCTTTCCAAATACTAGCCCACTAAGCCTTTGGGTCTTTTACCCAGCGCCACCATACTTTTTCCCCTAAAATCTTGCTTCAAATCTTTGAATCATCCAATCCAAGACACCCATGGTTTTTAGGTTTGCAAATTTTACCCCACGCGACCAAGGCCCATTTCTTTCTTTCCTCCCCCTTACCTGAAAATAAGTCTCTTTGTATGGATCTGAATTGTTGCAAGACTACTTTTGGTGTTGGGAGTGTCGAGAGCATGAAAACTGGGATTGATTGAAGAACAAGCTTTCTGAGCACCAACCTACAAGCTAATTTTAAAGATATAATATTCCACTTCCTGATTTTATCCTACATTTTATTAATCACCAGCTCCCGAATGCTCTTGTACAAAGGTTTAGCAGTTAGAGGAACTCCCAAATATTTTGAAGGGAGGAAATCCCTTTGAAAGCCTAGAATTTTGGAGATATTCCTGTGAATAGCAATATTAGTATTAAAGAAAAAAATATTAGATTTGGAGAGATTAACTTCCATACCTATAGAAATGGTGAAGTCACTCAGGATAGAGTTCTTTGAGCTTTTGTAAGGCTTCGAAAGCAGTTGAAAATGGTGAAATATGGTGACTCAACTCTTCACTTACATATCATATAGTTAATGTATAAGCTTTGCTGTTCTTATTTTCCCAAATGGAAAGCTCTTTGTTTGAGTTAGGCTATTCTCACTCTTTGTCTCCATCTCCAATACACACTCCTTTCCACAAATCATTGAAAGTGAGGGTGTCTTTTATCATGCGGGACCACTCAGGATAGTTCTCCTTTCCAGTAAGAACTATTCCCACAATAGATATGATTGAATGCATACTGTAAAAAAACTTTTGCTGGTAGAAAAATTCTATGTACTATAAAATCTATGTACTATTTTAAAAAAATACTTTTCTTGGAAAAATGTGCTTTTGATGTAAAAAAATCATAGGTCAGGTTCTTGTGCACATGATCATCAAAATATAAATAATCTTTTATATCCCAACCAACACATTATTCGATTTTTACAAGAGCTCAATGCATATGGTTATTGCACCAACATTCAACATTCTCTAAAGAGACACACACAACCAGTAAGGCGGTGTGGGAAAACAGGATGGCTACTAGCGTGCATGTATTAAAATGATGTGAGAAAGGTGTATTAAAACCATCCAAAAGGCACAAACTTATTCAAATACCTCTTATGCATTTATGTATATGAAACACTGCCTTTTGGAGAAAAAATTTGAGTATATATCAGTGTTATATGTATTATAAATACTATGGCGCCAGCATGTCAAGAATGGAGGAACCAAACCAAAACAGGATGGCTTCGACCAACGCTTCCGCTGCACAAGACAGTGAGCATCTTCGCACCAAGTTTGAAACTTAACAAGAGTATTCTAACTGCATCAACATCATCACAATAAGGTCTTTCATTGTAAAAAGCAAGACTATTATAAGGTTTTTGCAGCAGAAGTCAGCGAAGCCAAAATGATGATGCTCCTCTGCTTAACTGCTCAAACCAGGGTGTGTGGGAAGTTAGAACTTGGAACCGCCACCCAACGAATTTCGACTTTAACCAATCCCTCGAAGGGCTCTTCAAAGAAGCATCATATGGAGCATACTGGCTTTCTAAGGCTCAGAGGCCTTCCTTTCTCAGTGTCAAAGAGGGACATCATTGATTGTTTAAAGGAATATGATCTAATAGAGAAAAATGCACACATTGTAACTCATCCTGATGGGAGTGCCACACGTAAAGCCTCTGGGGAATTTCTAAGTGCTGCTGATTCAAAGGATTCTATGAGAAAAGAAGAAAATGACGATTGGCACCAGATATGTAGAAAATGACAAAAAATCCAAAGAGGGAGAGGGATCAAGGAAATAGAAAGAAATCATAGCACATCCATGCAATCAAAGACCTTATCATGGGAGAGAGGAGTTACAAGAGAAGGTGGACAATAATGTTAGAGATTTCGAGCATTTAAACAGTGGCAATGTTTAATGGGCAGTGATTATGGAGTGGGCAGTGGACAGACTACAAAAAAGTGGCAGAAGGGAGTTATAGGACTAGAAGGAGATGCCAAAAATGGACCTCGCTCTGATACCATGTCAGGCTAGTAGTAACCCCACCAAATCAATTCATATATTATTCCTTCAGGTTGGTCTTTATTATATACACGAGGGAAAGACTTTTCACTTCATCTTCCAATGAATGTTCATATTTCTTATTATTTATATACATCAATTACATTTATTCACCCAATCGTGATGATTAGTTGTCAACATCTATAATAAAAAAGGAAGAAATTACACATATAGCCAATATTAAAATGTTTTAATTATTAATTTTTTAAATTTTCAATTAATATATTGAAAGAGAAAGTGCAAAATAAATATTCTAATTAAATTAAAAATTGAAATATTTTATTTATGATATTCTAAATAAATTAGACATTGGAATATTTTATTAATGATACATATTAAATTATATTTTCATAATACAAGACTATAAAATTTGTCTCTCTAACTATTAAGAATTTTTCTTATATAAAGTGTATTAATATTTAAATACTATATATATAATCCACATTGTAATATTTTTTTTAAATGTTAAATGCAAACCCCATATTAAAAATGCATGGAATTACACTTTATCTATTTATAAAATAAGATTATTTTGTTTCGAATTACTTTCTTTAGTCTATATTTTAAAATGAACATTAGAATATTTTAAAATTTTATGATTTCAAATGACATTCAAAACTTTTAACAAATAATACTATATATAAACAAATTTACATGTCAATAATTCATTTAAATAAAATAATTTGAAAAATTAATAAATAAACATCTATAACATGATATTTTTAGGCTAAATTAAATATTTTAAATTGTATTGAACTTAGCCTAAAATTACCATGTTATATAAACAAGTGTTATATGAACAAGTGTTATATGAGGTGAGTTATGATTTTTTGAGATTATAACCACTGATCATATAGAGGGATCATGTCATTAAATCTCTTGAGGTGCAAACCATCTTTCAAGTTTTGAAATATAAAAGAAGTTTACACCTCAAGAGATTTCATCCCTCTAGGCACTTGCTGGATCATTGGTTAAGATGAATCTATACTAACAATATTTTAAAATAAATTTAGAATTTAGTTAGTTTAAAAAAAAAAAAAATCTTAATAATATTTGGTAAGTGTTTTCATACTAATTATAGATTAATATATATCGACTTCTATCAATTATTTAATTTTTAGAACTACTTAAAATTTTTTTTTATAGCTACTTTAATGTTACATATATAATAAATGTTTATTAATAACTATAACTAAATTTTAATATAAACATATATATAAGTATTATAAACATGTTTAGGTCCTCCTTTCTCTTAACAACTTTCTTAGTAGAATTAGCAATCAAATCCTTGCAAGAAGGTGGATCCCTTGTCTCACAAACAACGAGATCTTATACACCAATTTGATGTATGGGCTCACCCTAACCTTAACATTAGATGATGATGATAATAATAATAATAATTATTATTATTATCTCAACCATAAATATCAAATTATTTACTCCATTATATGAAAGATAAAAACATAATAAAATCCCATTAAAAATGGTCATATAATTATAATAATATCATGAATATTATAATTTTATATTTTACATAAGCAGTGCCGCAGCCCTCTTATACCCAAAGTCAAATATAAAAGCTAGCGTTTTTAGGAAATAAATAAAATATACCGCGAAAATTTTGTACATTCCTAATACAATATTATTCATTGGATTTGTTTTTTCACTGAATGGGTATCTTATTCTCATTTTTTTCCTTCAAAAAAACCTTTTAATAGATATAATATTAATATATTTATTTTCGTGTATTATTTTATATAACCCGATAACATTTTTTTATAGTAATATGTATTTATTAATGTATCATTTTATATAACTCTATAACATTATAGTAATAGGTATATATGTATATCATGGTTAAAACGTTAAGTTATTTTATATAACCCTACAACATTTACTATAGTAATATGTATTTATTTTCATGTATCATTTTATATAACTCCATAACATTATAGTAAGAGGTATATATGTATATTATGGTTAAATCATAATATTCAGATATGTGTATTTAAAAATTATTAATTATATATGGTACAATGAAATAATACAGAGATAAATAATAATATTTTGAAAATAATACCATCATTTTACCACGAGGGAGACACTATCTTATACAAATTTGTCTTTCTATTAACTTGATTACAAATAGTTTTTCATGGAAACAACAAAATATTATTTTTATATTGCCTTCCTTTTTAAAGTTGCCTAACTAGTTTGCACGAGAAAAAGAAAATACATATTTTAGAGACATTAAACACATTTTTTATATGTTTCCTTCCTCATTATGAGTTGCCTCAAAAGGGGTGCCCTTTCCTAGTTTCCCAATTCCTCCCCGTTTAGAGCGAGAAGCATCCCTCTTTCCACCATCAAATGAGGAGATATGCATTACAATGTCTATGCAATCATGCATTTTACCTAGCATGATTCTATGTTCCTTCTTAGCTACAAGATATGATAAGAATGTCTACTAGCAAGATGTCCTCATCGTCGATACAATAACTACATCCATTAGCGAGGGAGGTTCAAAATCAAGAATATTACAATGATTGATTCCCGAGGGAAAGGTGGTTCAAAGAGCTTCAGATTTTTAACATTAATCACATAATGTATGCCTAGCTCGGAAGGCAAGTCTAATTAATATGCATTTTCTGTAATGCATTCTAGAATAGTATATGAACCATATCTTAGAGGATGCAACTTATTGTGTTGGGATTTGAAGCATTTCTTTTCCAAAAATTGTCATACATGATATACTGGTTGAAATGACAAGGGTGTGTGATGTTTGATGTACCTATCTTTTGCATGATCTTGAGAAACTTGTAAAAATCAGTTACTTTAGTATGGTACTAAGATATGGAGTGTATAAAAAACAAAGATAAAAAAATTTCTTGTTTTTGATGTGCAAAACCACAAGGTGTGATAGTCAATGGCATCTCAGAGGCTACGCTTGGTTGAAACCCATTACAAACTTCAAAAGAAAAGAACCGTGTAGAGGAGTGTGTTTCCCTATTGTAATTATTTTGAACAGTGTGAAAATAGGAACCCCATTGTTAATTCTTGGAAGAATAGTTGTGAAGGGAGTGAACGAGAGTATGATTGACAACCTCATTTTTGTCATCTATTTGCACATGAACGGAAATAAAGAAATTAAGTTTTCAACCCAGCATAAGCGAGAGAGTATGCTAAAAGATACCAAGGAAACAATAATATTAATATGAAATAATGCTACTTGTTAATCTAATGTGTGGCAAAATATGATAGAAGAAGAGATCCACGACCTAAGTAGGAGAGTTAATCTTATGACATAGAAGAATGATAGCAACTTAGAGAAACAATAGACCACTACCCAAATAGCATCATGTGTGTGAAAAGTACTTGGAAGACCACTAAAAATGGTTTTCGTCATCTAAATGTAACTTTTGGTTTTCCTTGGAGTTCATCTAGGGTTTATTTTTAGGCCCAATGGCCGTGAAAGGTTCAAGGTAACTGTAAACTTTTTCTTCCTTAATGCGTGATCCAATTGTGCTTGTCCACCTCAAACTTCCCATTATCATTTTGTGAGGAATAAATTTACATTACAATGTATCTATAGAGCTTACAAACCCTGTTTCTATCCTTCAATAAATTTTTTTTTAATTTTAAGAAGTGATTTCACTAAGTGCAAAAATGGAAAATTTGCATGAGGATTCTTATAAGAAATTAATTTCTTGGTTTTGGTTCATTGACTTCATTGTAACCATTCATGGTATAATAACATAGCATTGTTGTTAGAAAATTATCAGTTCTAATACATGGTTATATGTAATTATTTCGTTCGTATAACATTGTTGGATTTCACTATAACTAGTTGTATTTTTACTTGATGAGATACACGAAATTTGGGAATATATTTTGATTTAAAAAAAATCTTACGTAATTCTTGTTGTTTTTCGTTCTTCCTAGTTAGATGTTGTGTAACATGGATATATTTAATTGTATACATTCATGGACAATGTATTATTGATAAATCATGTTCAAATATAATGTTTCTTATATACTTAAATGCAAACCTAAGGTTTGCCCTTCTAAAAATTATTCTGCAATGTGATACATATAAATGTTTTTGGATGGTCCTTCTAAGGTTTGTCTTATTCATGTAGGTTTTAACTACAAGACCCATTACTACCCCTCGCTACTTATCCCATTCGGTTGGCCAAGGACCAATCTAGTGCACTATGACTTATCCGTTAATGTTTTCTCATTTCCTTGTCAACTAAATAAATAATTCCTTCTATTAATATTATTTTTGTTCCCCAATGGATAAGTGAGGCCTAGTTCAACACATGGACCTACTTCTCTCCCAACTACAAATTACAAATATACATATATAGTATTTTTCATATTTTGACTCCCATCAATCAGGTAACATTAAACCATTCTAATTATTTCTTGTTTGTATTGCTAACTCACTAACATTTCACATCAACCTTTCATAATGAATCATAAAAATTTTGTTCACACATTCCTTCATATCCCAATTTATTTTGCATAGACATTTGGTCACATGCACGTTCTTTTATGAAATTATTAAACTATTTCCTTACGATCCTCTATAATGAGTGAATTTATCATCCATAGCGACATTTTAGAGTGGAATCATACCTTTGCAACTAATACTCTTAAAACAACAGGTTGAAATTTTTATGTGTTTTAGTTGGGGCTCGCAATGAAATTCACAAAGGAGAAGACCACTTGATGCAGGGTAGAACCTGCGAAACCCAGGATCTTCAACACTCTTCTAATAACCACACAAATCAGCTTTCACCAGGCAAAAAAAATCAAATTCACATCTCAATTGACATCTTAAATCCTTCCATTCAAACTCATATAGTTTCATCATACCTCCTTTTTATTTCACTAGGCTTTCAAATCTCAAACCTCAAAATACAACTTTATATAAAAGTGCAATTTCAATCCATGTATACGGTTCCACACCCATCATTCATCCATAAACCTTTTGAGATCGGATTTCACAATCAAAATCATCTAACAACTGTGGCCTGGTTATGATTATACCTGTAAGGAAAGCGCTGCTTACATGAAATGGGAAAAGCAGCATTCAAACCTGCGCTCATCATGCAAATTTCGCTCATCAAGCTTGAAAAGCGTAGGGCGATATTAATGGTTGGACAACCACTCATATATATATCGCATACAGTTACACACTCAGTACCTTCTGCTGGCGGTGCACATGCACGATGCTGCTCGGCTAACACCCTATACAGTTATGAAATAAAATGGCAATTCAAATTGTTTAATTGAATTCGAAACCCGAGTTGAACCTGCCTGTGAATCCTTTGAGTCTGCGTCTGAACTCGCAACTGAATCTCTTAAGTGTTGGTTGTTAAGTTACCAGGCAGCCGAAGTTGATCTGCCATTCCGAGAGGAACTCCAAATTGCTTGCGGGCCTTGATTTTCCATTAAAAACGTAAGTGACTGCTCTGCTTCACGACACCTCAAATTATGAAGGTTTTCGATGGGTTTCAACCAACCATATTGAAGAGCTCTTGCACAACTACAGTAATTTTACATGCATGTATACAAATTCAAAGTCTTTACGGCAACTTCATAACATATTAAAGCCTTTAATACACAGCTAATGCCGTATAGACCATAAGAATAAGGAAGCCCCATGCATCGTATTCTTTAACAGGAAATTGCGCCCCCAATTTTTATCATTCCACATTTCAATACACACAGTTAAGCAATCAAGCCGAGAAATAAAAAGGCCATTCCATCCTTTAAACACATAGTTAACATGCATACAATTTAACAAAATACCACAAAATTTTTCCAAACCGGCGAGAGGAATTTTCATAACAATATTTCTGGCACGCTCCTCCCTCTCTGATGAGAGTTGTAGCTGCTTCATTAATTTATAATAAGAATGGATATGTACATAAAGAATAGATAAGACTTTATCTCCTAGGAAAAGCAATATTTTTCCTTTTTTACATAATGACTTAAAGCTGGAAGGTTTATTCCCTATCTTTTATCCTAATTTTAACTAAAAAACATAGAAATTCTATCCCCATTTTATTCCATATTTACAAATGAAGATGTTCTAGATGCTCCTGCATCACCACTCCACCCGACCATTGAGAATGGAAATTATGTCCAATTTTCCCCGTGTGAGTTCCATTTCTAGAGTAGTTGTAGGTCGAAATGTCTCACATGGCTAGTAGGGGTTTGATAAACATCTTGCTAAACTCATTTTTTTTCATCATTGTTTCCCTGTATTTTTAATGATTTCAAGTTATCACTCCATTCTCAGTAGTGGCCTCGGCTCTCGGCCTCAAAAGGTGGCTTAAATCTCAGGGTCGCTAGAATAGAACTGGTAATTTTATTTGCTCCTTTCTAACGATAAGCTTGTGAGAACGACTTTTGGTTTCTAGTCGCTCTCTTGCCCATAGCATGAGAGCAAATATGGCCTAAGAGATCTAGAACAACATTGGTACCTATGGACAAAGTGTTTGACTCACTTACTTCTCTCCCGAGGATTATTTTGATGATGATGGATGACTGTGTGTGTTGTTTCTGTGGATGCCACTTCCTTAAGGTCACATAGGAGGTTGAATCTTATAATAGTAGCCTCTCATCTCTTGTTTACCCTAGGTGGGCATGGTCACATGGGTGGATGTGGGAGGAAAGTGTTACATGAGCAACTATCTTCTAATTGTCTCATAAATGAACTTTCACTTAGTGATTTTTCCGTAATTTCCGTGGCTTTCATAACCAAGTCACTTAATAAAATTTAAATGAACCTTAAACGTATAAATTCATCATGAGGCCTTCCACTTAGAGTCTACCCAGTCTTTGCAGTAAAAAGTAAATAAAATATTTATATTTACTAAGGGTCATTACAATTTACAATTCGAATTTGTGATTCCTCCAAGACGTCTATACCAAGTTCTAAACAATTTGAACTAGAAAATACACTAGAAAACCTTCCAAAACTTAGGAGAAATACACTAAAACATTACCTATTAATTACTATCAACACATCCTTTAACTTTTATTATAATATCATTAATTATAATCACTTAATATTCTCATGGTAGTGACAAGTCTCACTCGTAAGATTGGAAAAACCTACACAACATTTATTAAAATATCATTAATTGTAACCACTTAAAATTTCACTCATAAAATTTCCAAAGCCTACACAACATTTACTAAAAATCATTAATTGTAAATACTTGATGTTGGCATGGTCATGACATGTCTCAATCATGAAATTTCCAAAGTAACTTCAAAATTAAATATGTTTTTGACACATAATAACACGTAAATTTAAATTTAAAGACTTTTTTATCCAATAAATTAAATTAACTAAGTTAATTAATATCTTAGTTTAAATATTTTAAAAATTATTTATATATAAAGTCAAAAAAATATAATATTCAAAAAGATCCATAATTTATTATTGGGTTTTATTTATCAAATGATAAAGTTAAAATACTTATGTTTTGGTTTTCCTTATTAAAAATTTAGTTGTATAAGTTTTGTAAAATAATATATTATTTATTTGAATTATATTTTGAATATATAAATAGATATTTAGGTAACATTAAGGCATAAATATAATTTATTTTTAAAGATTAAATTTATAACTTTTTTGAAATGTTGAAAAGCATTGAGTTTCATGACTTTGATACCAATTAAATTGATTGTTTTTAGGATTTTTTATATTTTTTTATATTAGTTTTTTATTAAAACTAAATAATTTTTTCATACAAAAATAAAATACATAAAATAATATTACTTTTATTATTAATTCTTTTCTTTGGAAAAAAATGCTATTATATTTTATTTAATAAGAAATATTTTCTACAAATATTAAACAATTCTATTAATATTATCCTAAAATGTTTTGTATCAATTCAATATTTATATATAAATACTGAAATATTTTATTTAAGAACAAAATTGCAATAACTTATTTTATTGTACATCAAACTCATATGAGCGCGTAATAGGAATTATTTATGCCCATTCTACTGAGTTGTAAAACAAGCCTTAAGCTAACTTGTTAATAACCCATACATGCAATGCAGGAATGAAAATCACATTTAAAATAATGCAATCTAATTATGACAAAGTTTAAAATATATCAAATATTTACGCCGTAAGGCGTTTCTCTCTGAAATGAACTCCCCCAAATGCCTTTCTGTCTTAATCGTATCCATTAGATCTTTTGTTAAATGATTGAACAAAAATTAACCGTCCAGTTTAATAAAAAAATATTTTAAAACATTAAAATACCCTAACAAAACTCCGCTCGACATCTGTGCACTTTTTACCGAGGAGTTACAGATAGAGCCCATTTGAATTCTTAGTGGAGTTTATGGCTCTTCGTTAATTAACTACAGGACTCAGGGAGTCCATTACTGCTGCAAACTTCACAAGGGTTGATTGGTACAAAATTAAGAAGGTGTGTGGTAAAATTCTGTATAGTCTCGGTCTGTCTAATTTTGTTTTTTATAACAAATTGATTCAATTTTGTTAAATGCATACAACTAGCTATTCAATTCTGGATGAATTCACCTTGCTATTTTTTCTAAAGTTGTAGCGCCTGGTTTGTAGATTTTCTCTAATGGAGGAATATTGGTTTATCCCCAATTCGTTTCATAGAAATATTTGCCATTGTATAATAAGATGGAGACTCCATCTCTGTGGTCTGCAATACCAGACTAGAGGTTTCACAAATACCAGCGTTGTCCCCTCCGTTCTCTATGCTTGCAATATGTTGCGAGGGGTGGGAATGTCGTAAGTATTGGAAGGAAATTTTTTATAATGTCCGTTTTCAAACCCAGCAGAGTAGATCAGAATGAATCTTAATCTTTAATCTTATTTGTTGTGTCGTTGCATATATGCAGGTCTCTATTGTGGCTCCCAACGTCCCTGAAATGCATTTCGCAGTTACACTGGCAGGGGCGTTATTGTTCTTAACACAATGCCTTCTCTGCTAATTCAATTCCTGCCTCCAGATGAAACCAACCATAAGCTCAACCTCAGCTTGGTACTCAGAGTTAGATCCATCCATCAAAAAATTTTGACCTCCGCTCACTGATGTGTTGTTGAAAATTGAAACGCTGAAATTCTTTGTTACCCATGCGCGCTTCTGGGCTTCAATTCTCTGTTACCCATGGTTACATACGCATGGAAATGTACTTTGACTGGTATCCCACCAAAGGAAAGCTAGACAGGGCATTAGGTTGCTAAGGGTCAAGGATGCGGATAACATGGGTAGGGATTGGGCGAGGTTATGTTATTCGCAGGCTGTGTTGCTGGTTAATTTGTTAATTCTTTTTTTCATATTTTTCTGTGCATGACCATGCATCTTGGCTTTTACAGTCCATTTTCTCTTTTAATGTTGTTTGTAGTTTTGGGGTTGATTTCTTATTTTTATATTTTTGTATGTGCACATTCTTTTGTTTGGTCGATTTGTTTTTTTTGGCAGGATTTAAAAAAATGGAGGAGGAGAAGAGAGTCCTCTGGTTTGGATTCTTTTTATGACTAATACTAGAATGGTCAAGTAGGTATGCTTATTTTATGATTTTTTTTCTCTAATTTGAATATCTATACCTATTTAAATAATTCTTTATTAATAAATATTTGTATAATGGGATGTCTTATGTGCTGATAATAGCTCAGGAAGGGGATTGGATGAATATAGTTCTTGGAAGGGTTTATCTATGGTTGGGCCTTTCAATAAAATGAAAGCTATTCAACTTAAAGTTACACTAAACCAACCTATTGATTTAATTTTTTTTTGGTCCGCAGTTTTGATTACTTAGGTTTTTTTCTATCCAGAGGTTTTTCATCTTTGAAATGGGCATTGGTTTTTCCCAATTTTTTTTCATTCCATTCATAATTTCATTTCAGCATGAAGTAGTGTTGTAGTGCTCTATGTTCCATTATGAATACATGTTACACTTATGAATCTTTATGAAAGGAACAAGGTACAATATATATTTATTCGAGATTTAATTGGCGGGTGCGGTAAATTGTAGCGGCTCTGGTTGGTACATCGCGGGCTGCAGCTACAGCCTCAACTTCAACCCAACATTTCGTTGTAGGTACAACCTCAAATAATAGAGGAACAAATGATATTTACATTTTAAATGATATATATGTGTGTATCTATTCAGATCTTCTTACCTTTTGAATTCTTGTCTTTTTTTTCAATTTTTTATTTGGAGAGTTTGAGATCTGTTTGAAGCGGATTTATGTTATTTAAAACAATTTAAATTTACATTTTAAAGAATATATATATGGATAATTGTAATGTAGATGATATGTTTGATTTGATTTGTTATATTTTTAATATTGTTGTTTGTGTCATTATATTATTGGTAGCTTTGATATTTTTAGGGATTTTCCTTTTGTGATATATTTTTATTTTAATTAAAAAATAAACATTTTAAAATTCTTGAGTCTATAAAATTTAGTTATCACCATATTTGACAACTTTTCAGAAAAACAAGAACAATGACAATATGATAAATTTGAAAATATGACGATATGATTGAAACCACAAAAATATTTACTAGAGGATTTTATATTTGAAACAACATAAATTATAGTGTGATGGAAACAATTATATCGTGTCTCATATAAAATATATCTCAACACAGAAGACTTATCATTCATTTGTTAGCAGATTAGTTCATTTGTCATTATTTATTTGTATCAACATGAGTGCCCATCTTCCTTTCTTGTGACGAAGTCCCTTCAAAAAGAGCGTCCTCTAGAGATATTGTGAATGTTCTAATTGGGTTATGGTTTCTCATTTTGATTGTAATCAGCATCATTTTTTTTCAAACAATTGCCTAGATTAAGGTAGCTATGGTATCAGATCAAGCACTACATGTATAACTTCTTCTGGACGATGACGTAGAAGAACCTGGTGTTTTCTCCCTTCTTTCTTGGGAAGGTTTGTCTCCATTTCCTCTTTTGATGATTGTGCATATAATATTATAAATACATCTTATACCAATGATTTCCTATTACATTAGATGTTCAATCATGAATAGTTTTTCAAGATCAATGTGCATGTTTGGTTACACTAGCATGTTGAGTACTTTGAGCTGTCATGTCAGATTCACTAGCTCCATGGCTAGTTGCATTGTCATCTAAGTATATTGATCAATTTCGGTCATGTTTGGTTAGTTTAGGATCTTAGGTTAGGTCTGGTTTAATATTGGTTAATTTTTAGTTTTTCCTTTTAGAGTTTTGGTTTTCAACGTGCCTTGGGATACCATAGGTTGATGGGATCAGTCAGAATCATGTGGTTGGAGTTGACTTGGGAACAAGGTTTGTTTTAGGGTTGTGTCATATGTCACTAGTCTTGGAATCTAGAAGTTGTGTTTGATGGGTTGATTTGAGTCATTCACTTATTTTCAAGTTGCCACTTTTCAAGTTTCTCTAGCATCTGGAGTTCCGGGAATCTCAGCGTCCTGTAGAGGATGCTGCCCCAAGTTGGAGTAACTGTTAACCTTTGAATACACACTTAGAAACAAAGACAAAGCCAAAATTTCCAAATTAGCATTTTAAGATCATATTGGTGGAGATGTTTTAGACTTTTACTGGCTGAATTTTGGTATAGATTTCAAGCTGGCTTCATGCTGACTTTGAGGGCCTTTTCTAGCATTTTGGGTCCTCTATTCAAGGTAGATTTGATGGTATCATCACAAGAGTGGGTAGCATAGGAGGTGAGCTACAACAACTGTCAAATGTGCACTTTCCAAAGAAATATAAGCAACCTCCTTAGGTGAATAATGGACAGAGTAAGAATGCACTAATGATAGCTGTTACATGCTACAACCTATTCTGGAAACGGATTTCATAAGTATGCCAGCTTTTATGATAGCACTAGGGTACAATCTTGTAGCAGTCAGAAGGCATAGCTTCTGGTAGTTTCTAATCCTTTTTTGGGCAGTATCTTAACAAAATTATATGACAATCTGACAGCTGATTTGAAAATCTATTTGAGGTGCTGATTTTAGTAGGTTATGGCAACATGGAGGGTGCCAGTATAATAGTATTCTAGCAGAAATTTCTTTCAAATTTTCATGTGGTCTTCATGCCTTCATGATGACAGCTAAATGCTTTATGCTTGACTAGAGTGGAGGGCGCATTCCTCTAGAGTTATTCATCCTTCACTCTCACCTATTTTAGGCATTGGCATCTTGTCAGAATTGGCAGAAATATGGCAGCCAGTTGTATTGAATTTCCAATGGTTGTATTCAAGATGAGAGTAATGGAATTAAAGGTGCCATAAAGATGATGTTGATTTGTTACTTTGAATTATAGAAATCTATTGGGGTGTTTTTGGGCTTCCCTTGTTTTTGTCCATCATAACTAGGTAGAGATCATTGTATGAAATTTCTTTATTTGCTTGTTTAACAACAATGTAACAGTGGTTGGGTTGGGATAATTTGATTAACATCTCTGATCATTCTGCTTTGTTTCTTTTGACTTTAATGAAGCAGGTTATGACACAGTGCTTGCACAAATAAATGGTGGTCGGGCTGAGAGGCCATCGGATTTACCATCAGAGATGGCTTTAAAAAGAAAACGATACCATGTTGAACCAGAGGCTGGTTATTACTCATCTGCACGGAAAGATGCAGACAACAATGATGAAGATGATGATGACTTTGAGAAGCACATATCAGAGGAATATTATCGGACCATACTTGGGGAACATACACAAAAGTTAAAGAAAGCCAATAATTTGAAAGCACCAGCAGCTGCTGCTGCCCGCATAGGTCCCTCCACTGCAAACCATACATCAAACGGGAAAAGTTGGAAATTAAGTCATGTCTCTTAGATGGTTCTAAAAGATGAGAGGACTCCACATGGATTAGACGTTCCTGCTTTGGTAGGTCCTCATATAGACGATGCAGTCCAGAATCTGGGGAATTACAACCATCTTGACATTGCTCCATAACATGGTCCTCATACAACAACATCTAGTTTATTGGAGATAGCAAAGGGAGTTACTTTTGAAATTCTGCCAGTTTATGACAAATCAGCACCACTTCTTAACTTGCCAAACTTTACAGATGTTCGAATAGAGGAGAGTTTTTTCAAGGGTAGGCTAGATTTGAGATCTTTGTCTGCCATGATGGCTGCTGATAAAAGGATTAGACGTCAGAACTATGCTGGAATGGGAGAACCTTCCACAAAGTATGAGACTCTTCAGGGTAGGTTGAAAGCACTATCATCATCATGTGACTGAAGCCAAAAGTTTTGTCTACGAGTATTTGATTATGATTTGGAAGCATTGCCAACACAACAGGAGTCATTAGGCATTCAAAGGCTGATTATGTCTGAAACAGGCAAATTGCAAATTTGTTATGTGAAGGTCTTGGAGAAAGGGGATAGCTATCAATACACACATTTTATCAATTTGCTTGACTTATCATTCTACTTCCACATACTGTCTATTTTAGCATTCTATTCGATTACAAGAGAATTCTTGCCCATGTATACATTGCAAGATTAGGATAGCCTACTGTGTCTTTGAAAGATCGATTTGATTAATGAAGGACATAAGTTAAAAATGCAGTGATCATCCTGTAAACAAATATATATACTCTATATATATCAAAGCAGTGCACTGAAGGCACTGAATTTGCGCATTTCAGACTCATATATGATATATCTATTCAAATGTTTACATAAACCAATATTTCATCGACAGTGGCTAAGAGTAGTATATATCAAAGACTGAAGGCACTGAAATCGCCCAATTCACTCATATATCTACTCAAATTTTTACACAAACCAATATTTCGTCCACAGTGGCTAAGAGTATATATCAAAGTAACAGACTGAAGGCACTGAGCTTTCCCATTTGAGACTTGTATATCTATTCAAATTTTTAAACAAATCAATGTGTGATCCACAGTGGCTAAGAGTATCTATCAAAGTAGTAGACTGAAGGCACTGAACATGCCCATTGCAAAATTCAGACTTATATCTATTCAAACTTTTACACAAACTAATGTTTCATCCACATAGGCTAAGAATATATATCGAAGTAGCAGATTGAAGGCACTGAACTTTCCCTTTTTAGATTCATATATCTGTTCAAACTTTTACATAAACCAGTGTTTCATCCACAGTGGCTCGTTATTTTCAAAATATTTATGTATGCAATAATAAGCACTTCACGAATCAACTAGGAATCGAAGGCACTTGCACAAAGAATATAATAACAGAAAACCAACGTATTCTTGCACAATAATATTTTTGATGATAACACTATGCATAAATTTCTATTCCTTTGTTGTAAGCTAGAGCAGGATCTTGATCTTCCTTGGCACAGATGTTACTGTCAGATGGATTGAGATGAATTTTTGCAGCCCTATTCCTCAATCCCACTTTATTCCTTTTCAATTTTGGGGCCATGAGGATCAGACAGCATCCAACAACTTTCTTCTCTCCTTCTCAACCATCTCACCACCATCTTGTTGCTTTTCTTGATCTTTTCCCTGTTCCTTGCATGCACTACTGTTGAAGTCTTGACAGTGGGATTTTTGTTCTTGGGCATCAACAACATTATTAGGTTTAATGGACAACAATTTTCCCACAAATGAAGGCCTGGGTTCAATAGGATTCCCCATAAAATCTCTGAAACCCACAGCCCCCCAGTTACAGGGATGAATCTGTTCATTCTGTGAAGATCTACTCCATCAAGAATCATGGTGCCAAGGTTGAGAATGCCCTGTGGGTGACCAAAAGGACGACGGACCTGCAGTGCCAAGAAACTCATCCCATTGAAATCTGTGCTCCCGTAGCCCTTGAGGAGAGTGGAAAGCAAGACCACCTTGAATGATGACTCCAATCCTCAAATATCAATATAGTCTCCAACCTACTCTCTCACAAGGCTCCAACCTTGTATGAGGACTCCAATCCTCAAATATAAATCTAGGCTTCAAATTGGTCTTCAAAGTCTTATTCAGATCTGCTTTAAGAAGGACTACAATATCTGCTCCAAATTTTTGCTCCAATACTCTTCCAATCTGCACTAAAAGTGAGCCCCAGATTTTCTGCTCCAAATCTTTTCAAGTCTCCAACAAGGAATCTCCAAGTCTGCTTCAAGAGAGGCTACAATGTTGCTCCAAAAGTTAACCCAAGGTCTGCCTCAAAAGGTACTTCTTCTACTTCTGGTTCAAGATTTGTTCAATAGGCTTCAAGATTTCTCCAAAAAACTCTCCAGGATGCTGATTCAAGGCTTATTCAAAAAGCTTCAAATTCTGTTCAAGAGGTTGATACATAATATCTTTAGAAGCTGCTCCAAAGCTCTTCAAGGGTTACTGAGAGTCATTCCAAGTACATCACTCTACATCACTGGTTTGAGATCATTGCACTGGTCAATGTTCTGATTTGGAGCTCAAAACATAGAACCTATTTGCACAATCGCATTGATTCCTCACAGTGCTCCACTATTCATCATTTATTCCATTGTACATACTGACACTTATTTCGGAATTGCATCAACTGAGCATGGCCAGTTTTCCTAATCAACAGAGATCTAAGCCTTGCATATTACCCTTTGTAATCGACTTCTTAAACTGTTTAATTAAACTGTTATATGTACCTTCGCTGACAACTTGAAGGAGGTCTGAAATTTTTATTCAAATAGGCTGAATAGAACTTGAGATGATGTGTCTCAGAGAGACCTTAAATCTAGCAAAATACATACAAAATTTTCTTTTATAAACCAGGTGAACATCAAAACGTTGTCTCAGCGGATAATTCAGAAAACTCGAGCCTTCTTCAAGAACTTGAACAGCCTCAGACTTGATTAGAAAGAGCTTTAGAAGGAACAAGATATACCTAGCAATATCACAGAACAAAAACTTTGGTCTCTGCTTCAGAATAGGTCTATTTAATGCGGCCTCCTTTCATTTTAGGGCTTAGGTCTGCATTTGTTATCACTGAGTTGTTCCTCAGATCTCATTGACCAATTCTTTTTCTTCACCAAATTCAGTGCCAAATAGGGAGATGAGGTGCTTATTTATCTTAGTTCAATCCACAGTGAACCGTCATGACTATAGGAGGAGGTCAACTTGAGTTTAGTTTGAGCTGACTCCTGCAATTGATAGTAAATCCATGCTTTTGATATTGCTTTGTGATTGTTATGCTAGTATGATCCCATTTGGGTTGTGCTCATATAGCTTGTTTTAGGACTTTCTACCGTGCTTTGAATGAATAGCTTTCTACTTTCTTTCATTTTGGTGTATTAAACTTCAATAAGTACTATTGTTTTACGCTGGTTGTATTATTTTATGTTTATCGTATTGTTAGAGCGCAAGGGATTATTATTACCCCGAATAAACTTCATAAATTTCAACCTTGAAAGACTCATTAATTTCACCAAAAAACTCGAATTGTGTGGATTTAAACTCAACCTCCAGACCACACCAATCAACAAATCTCCTAAACATTTCAAGCATGTAATGTCCTCTTCAAATTAATTAATGAGAGACGAATTGGCCTATCCAACTTGTAGGTTATAGTCTTGATAAAGGGATAAAAACACAATGTTTCCCAATTTGAGGCAAAAATTTGGTCGGCTGGGACCAAAGAACCCAAAACTAGGGGTTGCACTCACAATCCCTCACATCTTGTAGCCCATGGAGAAATCTATAAATATGAGAGGAGAAATCTAGATTGTTATCAACTAACCTTGGTGGCATTTGATATTATAGTGAATTTTCATTTTCTATTATTCCAAATAGTTTACAGGCTTATTCAGAAGTATCCCACTGGCTTGGTAATTGCACAAGTCCCTGAAATTGAAGTCATCACTAGTAAGGTTGATTTGTCCATGCCTTTTAGAATGACCGTGTATGAAACTGTAGCCCTTGAAAGTCTTTTCTATATTTTCTAAAGGATACAAACACCAAGAAAAAGAAAATGAAGGGAAGTGAAAGTTGGAGGTTGTTTATTCCTTTGGGGTTATTTTTCTGGAGATTCTTATTGGGAAGCCACCTTCAGATAAGGATTTTGTAGCATGGGGTCAAAACTTTATTGATTACAAGCATCGCCTTTTGCGCATCATAGATCCTACTCTTCGACCAAAGGTTGAAGGAAGGGAAGAAATCTTAGTGCCTGTGGGGATTGCATTGAATTGTGCTTCTGCTTCCCCTCAAAAGAGACCATCAATGAAGGAGGTATTGCATTTTTTAGAAAAAATGCCATCATCCACAACCGATTAACCAATTCTTTCTTCCTATGTAGCATCCTTGCTTTGACATAAGTTGGACAGAGATGAGGACTTACACCCACATTCCATATTCAACAGCTATACTTAGACATTGACATAACTCATATAGACACCTCTATGATTGGGACTTAGCAACAGACAAACTCTACTGTCAACTCAACTACTTATGAAATGGCCAGAATCTTCTTAAAAATTTCAATATTTCTACAGTTGAGGATAGTAGCAAAGCTCAGGGATCAAACTTAACTACATGCTTATGAAGAATCCACGTTTTCACAGTTTACTTGCAGCTCATTCTCAGTTTTAATGGAAAGGTGACATATGGTGTATTATTGTTGCAGTGGGAGGGGATGGATTTTAATTGCTGGTTGGACCAAAAGAAATTGATGCAAATCAATATTGAAAATTAGATTTATTGGTTTAGCTATAATTTGCATATACAAAGAAGAAACTGCTCTTTTTTCAGGTTAGAATATTTATATATACATGTTCATCTCAGCAACAAATGATAATTTATCAAAACAATGAGAATGCTACACAGCTTCCTTCATAAGCCTTCTTAGGAAGACCATAAAATAAGACAAGTGACCCTGTGCTTGTATTTGTATCTTATTCTACATAACATCTTCTTACTTAGCTAGAGAACAATTGGCTGCAGTATTTATATCAGTTTCTGTGGAATGTTTCTGCTATTATATATTGAACAGGTCCATTGTACCATATTCCTGGTAAGCTATATTTTATTGATGGCTGCATTAATTACTTCAGTTTGGAGACTGAACACATCATAATGACTCAATTAATTACATTACAGTATTGGGATATTCTGTTACATCATAATAGTATTTTTTTGAGTCGGTAGGTGTGGCGGCCCTATGATGCTTGCAATTTAGCGAGGAGGGGGAGAAGATGATGCCGGTGAAGATGAAGCACGCAAACGGGAATGGAAATGGGGTTGTGTACGGGAGGAAAGGTTTGATGGTGCCCTTGGCAGAACTTCTGAAGCACAAGCTCAAAAATGAGAAGATCGAGAAGCCGGCTATTCGACATAGCCAGGCGGGCCAAAGCAAGAAAGGAGAGGACTTCACTCTTATGAAATTGGAATGCCAGAAAATTCCAAGGGACGAGTCCTCTACCTTTTCTGTTTTTGTGGTATGTTCTCTTGTTCAGCTTATCCTTTTTAGATCCTTTCACATTAACATTGACTAACACTATATCTCTCCAATCTTGCAGGAAGGTCATCAAACTCTCCCTTTTATCTGCGATGGTTGGCCAGGATTAAAATTGCAAAGGGAGTAGCCAGAGGTTGGCTTATTTACATGAAAGGAAGTTTGTTCATGAAAATATTAAGCCAAGCAACATCCTTTTGCGCTTTGACATGGAGCCATACATAGCATATTTTGGGCTAGAAAAGCTACTGAACACTGCCAATGTCAAGTATAGTAGCTCTGCTATCCACCTAAGGAACCTTGAAGGTATATTTTCAGGGAGCAAATGCTCCACTCGCTCCCGCGATAGCCTGCAAACAACACCTGATCTGTTGGGCAGTTCAGGCACATCCAAGAACTTTGTATCTCCTTACCAGGCCCCAGAGGCATTGAAAACTCTCAAACCCAACCAAAAGTGGGATGTTTATTCCTTCGGGGTTATTTTCCTGGAGATTCTTACTGGAAAGCCGCCTTCAGATAAGGATTTTGCAGCATGGGGTCAAAACTTTGTTGATGACAAGCATCGCCTTTTGCGCATCATAGATCCTCACCATTTTAAAAACTTATCATTTCTTTATCCACTCACTATATGAGTCCCATTGGGAGTGTAGGGCCTTACAACAATAATATATTAGTGCAATTTTCAAAATTTCATATAATCTACTAATTATCAGTACTAAACTCTTTATAAATGAAGTTGAAACACTAAAAAACAATGCTTGCTTTTTAATTTAAAAGAGAATTATCATGGTAAATTGGTATAAGAATATTAGTAAAAAAAATCACCTAGTTATAAGCCTAAATATTGGCAAAGGCTAATTCTTCATGTCGCATAATCAATTAACCATGTGATCTTGCTACATGATGCAAAAAAAAATGACCCATGGATCTGAATACTTTTTAGGGTTCTTTTTCAATTCAATAGGCTTTTCTTCTTCTGCGTGAGATGGTAAAGTTAATGACTCAATAATGACTCTAAGCTTACTAGATAACCAAATTCTCAACATACCTTGCAATTTCCACACTAGCCACTTACTGATTTTCAAACATCGATGTTTAGATAATAAATAATGGATGGGCATAAAAAAAACATAGACATTAACACCAAAAATAATAATAATCACATGAACCTACCGAGAAAGTGGAAACACATAAGATATCATCTTCACATTGGATACTTTGGAGAAAGGCAATCTTGAGTACCAAGATCAAATAAAGAGACACCAGACTACAGGAGAAGTGAGTGTTAATTTTTAAAATTTTGATATAAACATTGGTTTTCAAGAGAAATTGCAATTAACAATGTACAAATTACTGAATAAAAATTACCAATTAAACTTTTAAGTCACCTTTTAAAGGTGCAATTAAGTTGAGCTTTCATCTTGTCATTCAATTGTTGGACACTGAATATTAAATATAAGATAAATATATAGGAGTAGCATGTGAGTGTGAGTTTTATAAAGAAGATTCTTTTTATTATTAATAAAAATATAGATAGTTAGTTTCATTTTAAAGAGTTATAAATATGAGTTATAAAAAAAAGACTTAAAAGGTTGTAAATATTTGAAGGGTTGTAAATATGAGTTATTAATTGTTTTTACTCAAAACCTGATAAATAGCAATCTAGCAATTTTTTTTTAATTGAGTGACTCAAATTCATGTTTCTTTATGTTGAAGGTAAACCCACTAAAGTGGAAAAAATTGTGATGCCAATAATTAGAGGGATTGTCATCATGGGGTGATAAGAAATTTAATATTCCAAGAAGAGGAGGTAGTAGTATACCCTAAATAAATTAGCAATTCAACAACATAAATGTTTGCAACAAATTTAGAGAGATCCACCTTGTTGAATAATGCACACACTAGCACACACTACATGGATAATGGATTTCCTCACTTTATGTCTTACGGCTTTTTTCTTTGCAACATCTGATGCAAATAGTTTAACTAAACAGGGAGATGAGAAAAAAGAGGAGGTGACAGCGAAAAGAAGCTAGTGCTGACTTTTGCAAATTCTTTGGTGATAAAAGTATTTTAAATATTATTGTATTCGCCGACTAAAGTTGCTTGATTTTAAGTATACACTAGTTTCAGAAGTTTGCTATATCTACAACATCTTGGAGCCGTGAAATCACAAACGGAGGAACCGAAAAAGGGAGAGGTGTTTTGAATAACTTGAGGTTGACCGATTATCGGATTTATTAGTGTTGTTTGAAGATAAAAGCCCAACGATTGCTTCGCAGGAGAACAACATGGAGGTTGCTCAAGAGACGAAGTTGAAAGTACCTAAAGCTAGATTGCCAACTTTATCCAGAAAGAGCAGTGTTAAAATGCCAGTGGGTTCGAAATCTGAAAGCCCATTCACAGAGAACAGTTTCAACATGCTGGTGGGTTCCAAATCTGAAAGTTCATCCACAAAGAGCATTATTAAATTGCCTGTGGGTTCGAAATCTGAATGTTCATCCACACAGAGTAGTGTTAAATCTGAATGTTCGTACACACAACGCAGTGTTAAATCTGAAAATTCACTCACACAGCGCAGTGTTAAATCTCAGTGTTCAATTACACAGCGCAGTGTTAAATCTGAAAATCCATCCACACCGAACAATGTTAAAATGCCGATAGGTCCCAAACTTCAAAGTGCATCCACAAGGAACAGTATTAAAATGCCGGTGGGTCCGATATGTGAAAGTTCATCCACAAAGAGCGGCGTTAAAATGCCATTGGGTCCAAAATTTGAAGCGCATAGTGGAAGATCCGGTGAACGTCCATCAAAAGAGAATTCTACAAACCCTAATTCGAAGGCTTCTAGGAATACTGTTTCCCGAACAGAAGCAAGAGATGTTGCAGGAAGGGTTTTGTCCAAAATCCCTCAGCCGCCCAAGCCAAAGCAAGAATTTAATTCATGCTATCCAATTTTACCAGTTGACTCAGTTATTGCCGTGGATGATGATGAGGCGGACTTGGATCTTTTCAAAGGTCAGCGGTATCACCCGGCATTGGCAGAGTTGAATTTGCAGCCTAGGGAACAGTTACGTGAAAGAAAAAAGGATACTTTCTCAGCTGTTACTCAGGAGAAACCAGAAATTGTGTCTCCCATTGATGGATCCAGGTACAACCCCATTCAAGAGGCGGTACTTGTTCTTCATCCATCTGATGCCACTAGAGATATGTCACGTGAAAATTTGGGTGTGAAATGGGAGAAAAGTCCGACAGATGACAAATGTTTCACTCCTTCAAAGGAGAGTATTGGCTCAAACATTATATTGTCGAGTGCTACTGCTTATGTACGTCTAAATGACTGTTACAGTCATGACAAAACTTGCCCCTACATGGCTAGACCACCACGATGAAACCAGCGTCCATTCCACAATGGAAAAATCTCTGATGCAGTTGGAGGATGAAATGGGCCGTCTGATGTTGAAGGAGTTAGAGGATGAGCTGGAAAACAAGAACGGGAAACATTATCCTTTGTACTGGCCTTTTAATACCAAATCATATTGGGCTAATCCCAATCATATTGGGCTATTGAAGGATGCTGCGGAAATTAGGGTTTCCTTCTCGGACCTAAATTTTAATCCCAAATCATATTGGGCTATTAAAGGATGCTGCGGAAATTAGGGTTTCCTTCTGGAACCTAAATGTAAATTCAATAGCACCCCATGGGAGTACAAATGGTGGAACGGAGGGCTTTATATAAAAGTAAATATCGTGAACTTTTATTTATTTTTAATTTGTATGAAACTGTAAATACGTACGCAGACCAAAGAAATAATAGGAAGAGGTAATCCTGATAAGCATCGATCATTATATATTTATATGTAATTTAATTCTTATATTTAAATGACATAATTATATACTTATATCTCATGTACTTTTATATATTCAAATGAGTACGATTCTAAATGATGGTCCTCTCTTGATCGTTTGTACTAAATTATACAATGATATACGTAGCAGTTAGCACATTTTGTCATTTTTACATAGTATATTATTATACTATTATATTAATTTACCCTGGCTTATAATATTTTCAATCGATCTAATTATATTTATATAAATATAATTTATTATTTGGAAATAATAGATCATAAAATTATATATATATATTATATATATATTATATCTATCAATATATATATATATGTTAGAATATGCTCTGAATTAAATATTAGAGAATATGAAACTATATTATTAAATTAAGTATATTGAATTGATTGACAGAAAATGTTGACATTTGGTTAGTGTAGTAATTAGTTTTCTAATTTGTAGATACTGAAATCCTCATTCTCAAGTTCTTAATAAATATTTAAGTACTTTAGGAAGATAGTTCACAATTTTTTTTCTTTTGATCATAACACACAATGGAACTTGTTCTTTACCTCTAAATTTCAAATATGTTTTAATAATAATGTAAATAAGTTATGTTTGATAATGTTTCAATTATATTAATTCAAAAGATTAAATGATTTCATTTAAAGTTGAAATATATTTTGTTAACAATGTTAAGAAGTTGCATTGGGTAATCGAAACAATATATTTTGTTAACAATATTAGAAAGTTTCTTTGGGTAATGTTTCAATTACATCCTCTTTATCACGGTTGTATATGCTTTCAAAAGTTTTAAGAAATTTATATGTTTTCAAAAGATTTAGAATGATGATATGAAATAGTATAAGACTAAGAGGAAGAGAAAGAAGCCTTTGTATTGTAAAATATTAAAGTATTTAGATATAAATATATATAATATAATATATATAATACGGTATCAAGTATAAACTATAAAACGTTTAATTAAAAGATTACAATGGTTTTCTAGTCTCTTTCTCAATTATGCTCATAATTTGGGAGAAAGTTTTAAAAATTATAAATTTAAGTTGTTTAATGTTCAAAGTTTGAGTGACTATTTTGTTTTTTGAGAGTGTTGAATTTATTTACCACTTTAAAAGAATAAATCACAATTTTTCTCAAAGTTGTTTGCCATTCCAACAAAAAGAAAAGAATTAAGGTAAATGCTCTTAAAAAAACTAGTCTTCAACTAACACTCTCTGCAACTTGTAATGATGATCTAGAAAATGAATCACCACCACTGTTCTAGGTTCTTGGGTCTCAAATATAATTAGGTGTATCTTGAGAAGCAATGTTTTTTTAGACATTTTATAGTCTAGCAAAGTAAAAGACATGCATAGAGGAAAAAATGAATGAAAAAGTTGTTAGTAGATTTACAGGAAAAAGTGAACTAAAAATGTGTCGCCAACAAAACTTTGAGCTAATGAATTTCAAGAACTAAAGAATGGAATAAATATAGATAAAGCAAGAAACTCATTTATCTATTGAAGTGAGCAAGTTATGCTAGACTATCATATTGATGTACTTGGTGAGAAAATATCTTGCCTTTAAGAGCCTCTCTTCTCCCAAATTGCAAAAAATTTATCCATGGAGAGACCTTTCCTCGTCTCAATAATTTTGGCCTTTAAATGACCTTTAGGTTTTAACCTTATGTGATTCATGTATTTGAATGCTTCCAATCAAACTACCCTCATTCTTTTATTCACTTGGCATTCTTTTGGGCATCTTTATGTAACTATAGAATAAATGAGAAAAAGATTGTGTTCCATAGTTTATTCAAACAAGTTAAGAATGTATGTATTTGTTTGCTAGCTCAAAAATTGGTGTTAAGAATGGTTGTATTTGTTTGTTGGCTCAAAAATTAGTTCGACAACTGTAGAATTTACACATATATTACAATTGATTCAAGAATTTTTCTCTTTTCTACAATATTTCATTGTAGGATCAATATAAAACCAAAGTAGATGCAATTTTCCTTGGATGACATTTCAATGCATGATGCATTATGATAGGGGGAAGGGGATTAATTGATGTAAGAGGGAGTATAAAATTTTCAGTGTGGGTGTTGTTGAAGGAATGGTAGAAAAAATCATATAGATTTAGAGGGATTACACCTATGTTATAGGATATTGTTGATTTGTACATGTTTTGACCAGAATATTAATTGTATTTTGAAGTTTGTGGGAACATGTATTTACGATATTGTTAATGAAATAAAAAATAAAGGTGCTTTATTGATCAAGGAATATCATTATTTTTGAGTAAAGTGAAGTTGACTCACACAGAGAAAAGGAGAAAATGAATAATCATTATTAAATTTCTAATGCAATTCCCCATAAATGGCAGATCCCAATTGAAATGTTTAGAAAACAAAAGGAAGCATAACCATTAAGCAACTTAAAAATTCTTCTTAAAGTGCAACAATTGATATAGTACTAGGGAGTAGTGATTTTGATAACCACACAAATTTTTTTAGGCAAAATAATGCAAGACACAAAATAGTCCAACAAAGAAATGTTGGTCCAAGTTCTTGAAGAGCCATATAAGAAGGATGAAGCTATAGATATTTAGGATGAATTTGTTATGTTGGTATTTGATAGTTAAACTTGCATGGTTTTTGGAAAGCATGGGCTTATAATCTAATCAACCCTCCTTCTATATGTAACTCATGGTTTCTCTAAACATGGAAAAATCTACAAAGAAAAGAACTTGTCAATATAGTGCATGAATTAGTATGCTAGATGGTGGTGTCTAGAAAGAGTGAGATCCCTAAGGTTACTGCATAGAACAAAGTGGGTATTGATATTCTCTATTCTCTACAATTTTTTTCAACCTTAGGCATACAAAGGGGTTATTTTGCAACTTGTAATAAGAAATGAAAAAGTCCTATATAGAATTGTGAATGTGATAAAATTTCAGTGATTATCACAAATAATTCTAATTATGCAACCTTAGTTAATATGTGATAAATGCATTTTCCATTATGCCACAAGAACTTCTTATTATGCCACAAGCACTTCTTCACGATTCGTGTTAGCTCCACTTTCAATGGGAGTCATGACCTTGATAGAGTGAATACTCTTAGAAAAATACCTTTGGATATGGATATGAGTTGACACTTGTTGGATTGTAGTAGTATATGTATAACATGTCAGAAAGCAAATGCGTAGCTTCCATGAAGAGAATATGGATTCCTAAAAGGAGGGAAGGGTGATTTTGGTTAGATGGGAGCAAAATCATATGTTATATTCATTTAGAATAGAAAAGTAGCTACAATAGGCACCTAGTTTTGTAGAGTATTTATTCATTTTAGTAAAAGAATGGGTGATACAAATATTTTTATGCATATTTTTTATCTCATATATATGTTGTTATGATATATAACTATTCAATGATCCTTAGCTTTTATTTATACATCAAGCATATTTCTGTATTCAAGCTTCTGTGATCCATAATGAATTAAACACTTGTTGTTTTCAAAATTGTTGTGCAAAGATTCTCTCATGTGATTTCTCCCAAAATACTTTGTTTAATTCAACATATTATCAAAATATTTGAGATATACCTATAGTAGAAGAATATAGATTACTTTAAATATCTAATTTTCATTAGTAAAAATATTTGTATATTTTTCTCACTCCAACTAATTGAGAAAAATAAGTTGAAAAAAATCAATGGACATGTTAAGGATCCTATTTTGTATCCGAATGTCAATTTGAGCACATGAGAGGAATAAGTAATTGTGCCTTCAAAAAGAAAAAATATAATCAAGATAAACCTTATGAAAAAGCTAGTCTTGAGCTAACACTCTCCACAATCACGATATAAAAAATGAATCACCACCATGGTTCTTGGTTCTCAATTATAATTATGTGAATCCTAAGAAGAAATGTTTATTTTGCCATTTACAATATAGCACACCAAAATACTTGAATAGCTACAAAAAATGAACAAAAACTGTCCTAGGTGATTTACATGAAAAAGTGAATGAAAGAGGTGCCACCACTAAAAGGCCAAGCTATGTAATTTTAGGACCTAACAAATGAAATAAATAGAGAGAAAGAAAGAAAGTAAGTTATGAAAGGCTTACCACTCACACGGTTGTGCTAGAGGATCATTTTGATCAACTTAGTGAGAAAATTTCTTGCCTCACATGCCAAATCTAAAATCTTTGGGCCTCTCTTCTCCCAAATTACACAAAGCTAGCCAGAGAGAGACCTTTCCTTGTCTCAATATGTGTTGGTACTTAAATGACCCTTCAATTTTAACATTTGCAATTGATGTATTTTCCCACGTTATTTTATTCACCTACCATTAATGCGCTCTAGGTAGGACCTAACAAATGAAATAAATAGAGAGAAAGGAAGAAGAAAGTTGATTACATTTAGTACAAGTAAGGTTGGTCCCAGTTCTTGAATAGCCCTATAATAATGATAGAATTATAGATTTTGAGGATGAAATTCTTTTTTTTTTGTGTTCAATAGATCAACTTGCATGGTGTTTGGAAAACACATCAGGGCTCCTACAACTTCATTTGTCAAAGCATTTGATAAAGTCACTCAAGAATGGGATTCTAATATAATCAACCCTCCTTCTATATGCAACCCATGAATTTTCTGAACATGGTGAACTCTAGAGATAAAAGAACTCAATAGAGGTCATGAATTCTTATTCTAGATGGTGGTCATGTCTAGAAAGAGTGATATTGCTAGGAGTACTACAGAGAATGAAGTGGGTAATGATATTCTGTATAATTGTTTTTCAAGATCCGAGCACAGAAAGTTGTTCTTATTTTGACAACTTGTAACAAGAAATGAAAAATTCCTCATATACACAAAGGTGATAAAATTTGAGTGATTATGGTAAGGAATTCTAATTCTATGCCCCATGGTTGATTAGTGATAAGTTCATTTTTCATTATGCCACAATCTCTGCTTTGGGAAGTGTTGGATTATAGTAGTATATATATAACATTTTTAAAAACATATATGAGTTGGTACATCCTAGATTAGAGTAGTATATATATAACATTTCAAAAAAGCAATTTCTGGATTCCATGAAGAGAGTATGGATTTCTAATTGGCATGAACCTTTATTTTGGCTAATGTGGAGTAAGCTAAAGTATCATACTCATTAAAGATAGAAAATTATTTACAATAGGCACATAGTGTTGTAGTTTTTTTATTCATTTTTTTCAAAGAATGGGAGATACAAATATTATTAGACATTTTTATCTCATATAAATGTTGTTATGATATATAACTATTCAGTGATCTAAGCCTTTTTAGATACATTGAGCATATTCTAAAAATGTTTGAGATATACCTATAGCGAGAGGAATAAAGATTAATGCAATTATCCAATTCTAATTTGTAAAAAGGTTTGCCTATTTTTCTCACAAAACTCAATGAAAATGATAAGGTTTTGAGGCTTCAAATATTGTTTCGGAATAATAATTCCTCCACGCGAGAAACATGGGTTTAGTCTTGAACCCTGAACTTCACCTCACAAAAATCAAGACTTATTTCACCACAAAAAGCCTTACTATGTGTAATAGTGTAATTTATGCTATATTAAGACTGCATTATAATTTATTGGAACATAAGTGTTTATATTTGTTGGACATTGGAGACCCAATATAACAAAGCTCTCAAATTAAGAATATAAATCTCCAAGCCAAAGATTCATGAAGGAGGCTTACACGTGACCATGTCTTCGCATTATTTTGATGACCTTGTTGAGAAATTTACACTTTGGTCCAAAAATAGAAAAAAATCAATGTCACTAAAATAATTCACATGATAAGATGTACATGAGAAGAGAATGGTGTGAAACCAGATCTCTCCAACCTTCACTGCATATGATGGGATGTTTTACCCTTTTCAAATTATGTGTGATTACAAACCACACAAACTTTCTTGACCACAACGAAAACTTCCTTGACCACAATTGTTGCATATTCTTCTAGAATATTAGAAACATACATATGAGATCAAGAAGACTTGGTACCTTCATAATCAATACCAAGCCCTTCTCTAATGTCAATGATCTTCATATTGGCACCCAACTTAACCAACTCATAGTATATATAAGTGGGTTCACTCACACCATCATTAAGAACTTCAACCCATGGGATCTCAGACCCAATATGGAAATGAAGAAGCTCGAGACAATCCAACATCCCCAATTTCTACAATTTCGGAAAGATGCCTATTATTTCAAAATTTGTCAGCCCAAATTCGCCCTTCTCACCCGGTTTGGGGCTAAAATGGCCACCATGTTTGGTCCTCTTTTGGTGGAGTGAATCCTCACACCATCATTAAGAACTTCAACCCATGGGATCTCAGCCCCAATATTGAAATGAAGAAGCTGGAGAAAACCCTCAATTTCTGCAATTGTGAAAAGATGCCTACTATTTCAAAATTCGTCACCCCAAATTCACCCTTCTCCCTAGATTTGGTGCCAAAATGACAACCATGTTTGGTCCTCTTTTGGTGGAGCGAATCCTATTAGCAAAATACAGATTCTAGTAGTATATGTATAACATGTTAAAAACCAAGTGAGTGGATTCCATGAAATAATATGGATTCCTAAGAGGCATGAACCTTGATTTTAGCTAATGTGGTGTAAGTTGAGGCCTCAAATAGAAAATTAGCTACAATAGTACCTAGGTGGTTATTTTAACGAACTTCCAACCAGGTGTAACAAACTTCCAACAACAAACTTCCAGTGTAACCGACTTCCAAACCAGCCTTCTCCACCACCTATAATGATCCATTGACAATTCTTTTTAGTTGTCTAATAAATTGGATCAATGGTGCGAGAGAAGACACAACGACACAAAGGGGAGTTCTTCGTGAAGGAAAACTCCTTACTACCTAATAAAATTAGAATATAAAAATATTTTATTGAATTAAATATATTAAATTGATTAAAGGAAAATGTTGATTTAGTCTTTACTTCAAGATGAAGTAATTAAGATAAAATTTAGATTAGTGTCTAATTAATTGGTGGTGAAAGCATAAGGCATTAAACATAGGTTATGTAAAAATATAAAATTGTCATCAAATGGATTCATAATCATTATGAGTAAGAATTTTATCCAAGTAGTAGAATAATAACATCTCTCCCTAACTAAACACATTGACCAATTGCCATATATGTCTATCTATGAAGTATTTTTTTTTTTGGTAAGCTGGGGCGGGACTCTGCGATTTACATGTCCATTAAGTACCCCTCAACGGGGGAAGGGTAGCCCAAGGTTTGAACCCAAGACTTCCGGTTCGGTGAGACTTCATTTCCACGGCCCTTGCCACTTGAGCTACCCCATGTGGACCTATCTATGAAGTATTTTACTTTAAGATGATAATAAAATATTTTTCATTACAATTTTAAATGTCATATTTGAAATCTACAATAAAAAAGGAAGAAATTACACACATAGCCAATATTAAAATGTTTTAATTATTAATTTTTTTAATTTTGAATTAATATATAGAAAGAGAAAGTGCAAAAAAAAATATTGATTAAATTAAAAAATGAAATATTTATTTATGATATTCTAATTAAATTAGACATTGGAATATTTTATTTATGATACATATTAAAATATATTTTCATAATACAACACTGTAAAATCTGTCTCTCTGACTATTAAGTATTGTTTTACTTTATATGAGTTTATTAATATTAAAATACTATATATATAGTCCACATTGTAATATTTTTTTTTAAATGTTACATGCAAACCCCATATTAAAAATGCATGGAATTACACTTTATCTATTTATAAAATAAGGTTATTTTGTTTCAATTATTTTCTTAGTTTATATTTTAAAAATGAACATTAGAATATTTTTAAATTTTATGATTTCACATAACATTTAAAACTTTTAACAAATAATAAAATATATAAACAAATTTACATGTCAATAATTCATTTAAAGAAAATAATTTCAAAAATTAACCAATAAACATCTATAACATGATATTTTTAGGCTAAATTAAATATTTTAAATTGTATTTAACTTAGCCTAAAAATATCATGTTATATAAACAAGTGTTATATGAAGTGAGTAATGATTTTTTGAGATACTCACGGATGATATAGAGGATTCATGTCATCCCTCTCTAAGCGCTTGTTAGATCATTGCTTAAGATGAATCTATACTAATAATATTTTAAAATAAAGTTAGAAGTTCCTTAATTAAAAATAAAAATAAAAAATCTTAATAATATTTGGTAAATGTTTTGATACTTACTTGGATCAATGGTGCGAGAGAAGACACAATGACACAAAGGGGAGTTCTTCATGGAGGAAAACACCTCACTACCTAATAAAATTAGAATATAAAATTATTTTATTGGAATTAAATATATTAAATTTATTAAAGGAAAATGTTGATTTAGTCTTTACTTCAAGATGAAGAAATTAAGATAAAATTTAGATTAGTGTCTAATTAATTGGTGGTGAAAGCATAAGGCTTTAAAATTAGGTTATGTAAAAATATAAAATTGTCTTCGAATGGATTCATAATCATTATGAGTAAGAATTTTATCCAAGTAGGTAGAATAATAACATCTCTCCCTAACTAAACACATTGACCAATTGCCATATATGTCTATCTATGAAATATTTTACTTTAATAAAATGATAATAAAAAAAAATTCATTACAATTTTAAATGTCATATTTGAAATCTACAATAAAAAAGGAAGAAATTACAGAGCCAATATTAAAATGTTTTAATTATTAATTTTTTAAATTTTGAATTAATGTATAGAATGATAAAGTGCAAAAGAAATATTGATTAAATTAAAAAAGGAAATATCTATTTATGATATTCTAATTAAATTAGACATTGGAATATTTTATTTATGATACATATTAAAATATATTTTCATAATAGGACACTCTAAAATTTGTCTCTCTAACTATTAAGAATTGTTTTACTTTATATGAGTTTATTAATATTAAAATATAATATATATATAATCCACAGTGTAATATTTTTTTTTAAATGTTAAATGCAAACCCCATATTAAAAATGCATGGAATTACACTTTATCTATTTATAAAATAAGATTATTTTGTTTCCAATTATTTTCTTTAGTCTATATTTTAAAAATGAACATTAGAATATTTTTAAATTTTATGATTTCAAATAACATTTAAAACTTTTAACAAATAATACAATATATAAACAAATTTACATGTCAATAATTCATTTAAAGAAAATAATTTCAAAAATTAACCAATAAACATCTATAACATGATATTTTTAGGCTAAATTAAATATTTTAAATTGTATTTAACTTAGCCTAAAAATGTCATGTTATATAAACAAGTGTTATATGAAGCGAGTTATGATTTTTTGAGATAGTAAGGGATGATATAGAGGATTCATGTAATCCCTTTAAGCGATTGTTAGATCATTGCTTAAGATGAATCTATACTACCAATATTTTAAAATAAATTTAGAATTTCGTTAATTAAAAATAAAAATAAAAAATCTTAATAATATTTGGTAAATGTTAATGTTACATATATATTAAAATTTTATTAATAATTATAACTAAATTATAATATAAACATACATATAAATATTATAAACATGTTGAGGTCCTCCTTTCTCTTAATAACCTCCTTCATAGAATTAGTAGTCAAATCCTTGCAAGAAGGTGGATCCCTTGTCTCATAAACAATGGGATCTCATACACCAATTTGGTGTATGGCCTAGCCTTAACCTTAAAATTAGATGATGATGATGATGATAATAATAATAATAATAATATCAACCATTAATATCAAATTATTTACTCCATTATTTTAAAGAAGAAAATATAATAAAATCCCATAAAAAAAGTCGTATAATTATAATAATAACATGAATATATAATTATATATTTTACATAGGGAGCCCTCTTATACCAAAGTCAAATATAAAAACAAGTGTTTTTAGGAAATAAATAAAATTAAAATATGCACCGAAATTTTTTGACATGCCTATTGAATTTCTCATTTTTTTCCCAAAAAAAAAGCCTTTTAATAGATATAATATTAATATATTTATTTTCTTGTATTATTTTATGTAACCTAATAACATTTGTTATAGTAATATGTATTTATTTTTATGTATTTATTTTCATGTATCATTTTATATAATTCTATAACATTATAGTAATAGGTATATATGCATATCAAGTTAAAACATTGAGTTATTTATTATAACGCTACAACATTTGTGATAGTAATATGTATTTATTTTCATGTATCATTTTATATAGCTCTATAACATTATAGTAATAGGTATATAGGTATATTGTGGTTAAAACATAATATTGAGTTATGCGTATTTAAAATTTATTAATTATTTATGGTACAATGAAATAATATAGAGAAAAATAATAAGATTTTGAAAATAATATTATCATTTTGCCATAAGGGAGACACTATATTATGCAAATGTGTCTTTCTATTAACTTGATTACAAATAGTTTTGCATGGAAACAAAAAAATATTATTTTTATATTGCCTTCCTTTTTTAAGTTGCCTAGCTAGTTTGCACGAAAAAAAAAAAGAAAATACATATTTTAGAGACGTCAAATACAATTTTTATATGTTTCCTTCCTCATTATGAGTTTCCTTAGAAGGGATGCCCTTTCCTGGTTTCCCAATTCGTCCATGTTTAGAGCAGGAAGCATCCCTCTTTCCACCATCAAATCAGAAGAATTGGGCTACAATGTCTATGTAGTCATCCATTTTATTTGTGGTGATCTGTGTCCTCATCTTGGGAACAATAATTACATCCTTTAGTGAGGGAGGTTCAAAATCAAGAATATTACAATGAATGATTCCCGAGGGAAAGGTGGTTCAAAGAGCTTCAGATTTTTAACATTAATCACGTAATGTATGCCTAGTTGGGAAGGCAAGTCTAATTAATATGCATTTTCAGTAATGTATTCTAGAATAGTATATGGACCATATCTTAGAGGATGCAACTTATGGTGTTGGGATTTGAAGAATTTTATTTCCAAAAAGTGTGATACATGGTATCGTGGTTGAAATGACAAGGGTGTGTTTTATTTGATGTACTTATGTTTTTCATGATCCTCAGAAACTTGTAAAACATCAGTTACTTCAGTATGGTAGTATGATATGGAGTGTATAAAACAGAAAGATAAATTTTTTTCTTGTTTTTGTTGTGCAAACTAACAACAGGTGATAGTCAATGGCATCTTAGAGGCTACACTTGGCTGAAACCCATAACAAACTTCAAAAGAAATGAATCGAGTAGAGGAGTGTGTAGCCCTATTGTAATTATTTTGAATAATGTGCAAATAGGAACCCCATTGTTCATTTTTGTAAACATAGTTGTGAAGGGAGTGAACGGGAGTATGATTGACAACCTCATTTTTGTCATCTATTTGCGCGTGAAAGGAAATAAAGAGATTAAGTTTTCAACCCAACATAAGCTAGAGAGTTTGCCAAAAGATACCAAGGAAACAATAACATTAATAAGAAATAATGCTACTTGTTAATCCAAAGTGTGGCAAAATATTATAGAAGAAGGGATCCACGACCTAAGTAGGAGAGTTAATCTTATGACACAAAAGAATGATAGCAACATAGAAAAATAATAGATCACTACCCAAATAGCATAATGTTTGTGGAATGTACTTGGAAGACTACTAAAAAGGGTTTTCGTCATCTAAAAGTAACTTTCAGTTTTCTGTGGACTTCATCTAGGGTTTATTTTGAGGTCCAATGGCCGTAAAAGGTTCATAAGTAACTGTAAAGTTTTCTTCCTTAATGGGTGATCCCATTGTGATCGTCCACCTCGAACTTCCAATTTTGATTTTGTGAGGAAAAAATGTACATGACAATGTATCTATAGAGCTTACAAACCTTGTTTTTGTCCTTCAATAAATTTTGTTTTAATTTTAAGAAGTGATTTAATTAAGTGCAAAAATGGAAAATTTTCATGAGGATTCTTATAAGAAATTAATTTCTTGGTTTTGGTTCATTGACTTTGTTGTAATCATTCATGGTATAATAACATAGCATTGTTGTTAAAAAATTATCAGTTGCGATCCTTGGTTATATGTAATTATTTCGTTCGTACAACATTGTTGGATTTCACTCTAACTAGTTGTATTTTTACTTGATGGGGTACACAAAATTTGGGAATGTATTTTCATTTAAAAAAATAATCTTATGTAATTCTTGTTGTTTTTTGGTCTTCCTAGGTAGATGGTGTGGTAACATGGATATATTTAATTGTACAATATTAGCTTGTATACTTACATTCATGGACAATGTATCGTTGATAAATCAAGTTCAAATATAATGTTTCTTATGTACTTAAATGCAAACCTAAGGTGTGCCCTTATGAAAATATTCTGCAATGTGATACTTATAAATGTTTTAGGATGAGCCTTCTCAAATCTGTCTTATTCGTGTAGATTTTAACTACAAGACCCATAACTACCCCTCGCTACTTATCCCATTCGGTTGACCAAGGACCAATCTAGTGCACTATGACTTATCGGTGAATGTTTTCTCATTTCCTTGTCAACTAAATAAATAATTCCTTCTATTAATATTATTTTTGTTTTCCAATGGATAAGTGAAGCATAGTTCAACATGTGACCTAGTTCTCATCCAACTACAAACTACAAATATACATATATAATATGTTTCATTTTTTGACTTCCATCAATTACGTAATATTAACCCGTTCTAAATATTTGTTTTTTGTATTGCTAACTCACTAACATTTCACATCAACCTTTAATAGTGAATCATAACAATTTTGTTCACTCATTCCTTCATATCCCAATTTATTTTGCATAGACATCCGGTCACATACAAGTTCTTTTATGCAATTATTAAACTATTTCCTTGCAATCCTCTATAATGAGTGAATTTTATCGTCCATAGCAACATTTTAGAGTAGAATCATACTTCTACAACTAATACTCTTAAAACATCACGTTGAAATTTTTATGTGTTTTAGATGGGGCTTGCAATGAAATTCACAAAGGAGAAGACCACTCCTTCCAACCATTAAGAATGGAAATTATGTCCAATTCTCCCCCATGCAAGTTCCATTTCTAGAGTTGTACGTCGAAATGTCTCACAGGTCTAGTAGGGGACTGATAAACGTCTTGCTCGACTCATTTGTTTTGCATCACTATTTTCGTGTATTTTTAATGATTTCAAGCTATCACTCCATTCTTGGCAGTGGCCTGTGCTCTCAGCTTCAAAAGGTGGCTTAAGTCTCAGGGTCGCTAGAACAGAGCTAGCAATTTTGTTCTCTCGTCTCTAACGGTAACCCTATGAGAATGACTTTGGCTTTCTAGTCACTCCCTTGCCCATAGCATCAGAGCGACTATGGCCTAAAAAATCTAGATCAACAGTGGGACCTAAGGACGGACACTAGGTGACTTGTCTCTAGAGGGTTCTTTTGATAATGTTGAATGACTGTGTGTGATGTCTATGTCGATTCCACTTCCTTAAGGTCACATAGGAGGTTGAATCTG
The DNA here is from genome assembly GCA_000404065.3 of Pinus taeda. Lineage (NCBI taxonomy): Eukaryota > Viridiplantae > Streptophyta > Pinopsida > Pinales > Pinaceae > Pinus > Pinus taeda. Next base: position 9,993 of record APFE030294289.1, on the reverse strand, counting down.
ATCATAGTAGCCTCTCGTCTCATGTTTACCCTTAGTGGGCATGGTTACATGGGTGGATGTGGTAGGAGAGTGTTACATGACCAACTATCTACTAATTGTCTCTTAAATGAACTTTCACTTAGTGATTTTTCCGCAATTTCCTTGGGTGTCATAACCAGCTCACTTAATAAAATTTAAATCAACCTTAAACATATAAATTCGTCATGAGGCCTTCCACTTAGAGTCTAACAAGCCTTTGCAGTAAAAAGTAAATAAAATATTTATATTTGCTAAGGGTCATTACAATTTACAATTCGAATTTGTGATTAGTCCGCGAAGTTCGTACCAAGTTCTAAACAATTTAAACTAGAAAGTACACTGGAAAACTTTCCAAAACTTAGGAGAAATAGACTAAAACATTACCTATTACTTACTATTTACAACACAACCTTTAACCTTTATTATAATATCATTAATTATGATCACTTAATATTCGCATGGTAATTACAAGTCTCAGTCATAAGATTGGAAAAACCTACACAAAATTTAGTAAAATCATTAATTGTAGATAGTGATGACCTTTGCAAATTCTTTGGTTATAAAAGTATTTGAAATATTATTCACTTAGCAGACTAAAGTTGTTTGATTTTAAGTATACACTAATTTCATAAGTTTGCTATATCTACAACATCGTGCAGCCGTGAAATCACAAACGGAGGAACCGAAAGGTCCTGAGAAACGAAGAGGAGAGAGGTGTTTTAAATAACTTGAGGTTGACCGATTATCGCACTTATTAGTGTTGTTTGAAGATAAACGCGCCTGGTTATCCTGATCTAAAGCCCAAAGATTGCTTCGTAGGAGAACAACATGGGGGTTGCTCAAGAGACGAAGTTGAAAGTACCTAAAGCTAGATTGCCAACTTTATCCAGAGAGAGCAGTGTTAAAATGCCAGTGGGTTCGAAATCTGAAAGTCCATTCACACAGAATAGTTTCAACATTCGGGTGGGTTCCAAATCTGAACGTTCATCCACAAAGAGCGATGTTAAATTGTCTGTGGGTCCGAAATCTGAATGTTCATCCACGCCGAGTAGTGCTAAATATGAAGGTTCGTCCACACAACGCAGTGTTAAATCTGAAAGTTCATTCACACAACGCAGTGTTAAATCTGAGAGTTCAATTACACAGCGCAGTGTTAAATCTGAAAATTCATCCACACCGAACAATGTTAAAACGCCTATAGGTCCCAAATTTCAAAGTGCATCCACAAGAAGCAGTATTAAAATGCCAGTGGGTCCGCTATGTGAAAGTTCATCCACAAAAAGCGGCGTTAAAATGCTATTGGGTCCAAAATTTGAAGCGCGTAGTGGAAGATCTTGTGAACGTCCATCAAAAGAGAATTCTACAAACCCTAATTCGAAGGCTTCTAGGAATATTGTTTCCCAAACAGAAACAAGAGATGCTGCAGGAAGGGTTTTGTCCAATAAAGAATTTAATTCATGCTATCCAATTTTACCAGTTGACTCAGTTAATGCCGTGGATGATGATGAGCCTGACTTGGATCTTTTCAAAGGTCAGCCCTATGACCCGGCATTAGTAGAGTTGAATTTGCAGCCTTGGGAACAGTTACGTGAAAGAAAAATTGTTACTTTCTCAGCTGTTACTCAGGAGAAACCAGAAATTGTGTCTCCCATTGATGGATCCAAGTACAACCCCATTCAAGAGGCGGTACTTGTTCTTCATCCATCTGCTGCCACTAGAGATATGTCATGTGAAAATTTGGGTGTGAAATGGGAGAAAACTCTGACAGATGTCAAATGTTTCACTCCTTCAAAGTATTGCTCAAACAGTATGTTGTCCAGTGCTACTGCTTCTGTACGTCTAAATGACTGTTTAAGAAGCTACGTAGGTGAGAAGCTCCTTTTTCCGCAGCTGCAAAATGATGACTGGGATAAATGCTCACTGTATTCTTCTGTTTTGAAACAAGATTTGAATGGGACTGAGGCGGAGCTTGGAGAGTTCAACCAAAATGTATTAAGTTTTCATGTTTTTTTGAGTGAAGCCAATAAAGTTGGTGATATCTCCTTTCTTGCTTAGCTGAGTCAGTAGTATTGCATTGTAAATCTTGTAGTTATAGTCATGACAAACTTTCCCCTACATGTCTAGACCACCACGATGAACCCAGCTTCCAATCCACAATGGAAAAATCTCTGATGCAGTTGGAGGATGAAATGGGCCGTCTGATGTTGAAGGAGTTAGAAGATGAGCTGGAAAACAACAACGGGAAACATGATCCTCCGTACTAGCCTTTTAATCCCGAATCATATTGGGCTATTGAAGGATGCTGCGGAAATTAGGGTTTCTTTTTGGAAGCTAAGTGTAAATTCAATAACACCCCATGGGAGTACAAATTCTGGAACGGAGGGCTTTGTATAAAAGAAAATATGGTGAATTTTTATTTATTTTTTATTTATATGAAACTGTAAATACGTACGCAGACCAAAGAAAGAATGGGAAGAGGTAATCCTGATAAGCATCGATCATTATATATTTATATGTAATGTAATTCTTATATTTAAATGACATAATTATATACTTATATCTCATGTATTTTTCTATATTTAAATGAGTAGGATTCTAAATGATGGTCCTCTCTCGATCGTTTGTACTAAATTATACAATGATATGGGTAGCAGTTAGCACATTTGCATTTTTACCTTATATTATTATACTATTATATTAAATTACACTGTTATATAATATTTTCAATCATATAACTATATTTATAATATAATTTATTATTTGAAATATAGATCATAAAATTGTATATATATGTTTTGATAAATTTATTGAATTAAATATTAGAGAATATAAAACTATATTATTAAATTAAGTATATTAAATTGATTGACCAAAAATGTTGGTTTGATTTTGATTAGTGTAAACAATAATGACATTTGGTTAGTGTAGTAACTAGTTTTCTAATTTCTAGAGAGGGAAATCTTCATTCTCAAGTTCCAGATAAATATTTAAGTACTTTAAGCAGATAGTTCACAATTTTTTTCCTTTTGAACATAACCCAGAATGGAACTTGTTCTTTACCTCTAATGTGTCCCACAAAAATTGTATGTAGATATTCAAAGACAATTTTGTATGTTGTCATGTAGTTCTCCAAATTGCTAAAGGTATTAAAACCCTATGAGCTTTTTCTCACATTCCAATGCACTAGTTTGAAGAAACATCAAATACTTGAACTTCATGGTGATATTAAAGAAATAGAAAAGTATTAAAGAAAATTAATAAGTAATATGGCTTCAATTATATTTAATAATTTTATACATAATTACAATTATTATTAGATGCCAATTTTAGAGTAATATTAGATAATACTATGTATGATTGTAATTATTATAAAGCAATATTCAATGATATTGTGCCTTTAGGAGCCTCTCTTCTCCCAAATTGCAAAAAATTTACCTAGGGAGAGACCTTTAGCCGTCTCAATGTTTTTGGCCTTTAAATGACGTTTAGGTTTTAACCTTATGCGATACATGTATTTGAATTCTTCGAGTGAAACTACCCTCATTCTTTTATTCACTTGTATTCTTTTGGGTATCTTTCTGTAACTATAGAATAAATGAGAAAAATATTATGTTCCATAGTTTATTCAAATAATTTAAGAATGTATGTATTTGTTTGTTGGCTGAAAAATCAATTTCACAATTGTAGAATTTCCACAAATATTACAATTGATTCAAAAAAAATTCTCTTTTCTACAATATTTCATTGTAGGATCAATATAAAACCAAAGTAGATGCAATTTTCCTTGGACTAAATTTCAATACATGATGCATTATGGTAGGGGATACATGATGCATTATGGTAGAGGGAAGGGGATTAATTGATGTAAGAGGGCGTATAAAAATTTCAGTATGGGTGTTACTCAAGGAATGATAGGAAAAATCATATAGATTTAGAGGGATTTCACCTATGTCATAGGATATTGTTGATTTGTACAATTTTTGACCAGAATATTAATTGTATTTTGAAGTATGTGGGAACATGTATTTACAATATTGTTAATGAAATAAAAAATAAAGGTGCTTTATTGAGGGAGGAAACCTCATCACTTTTGAGTAAAGTGAAGCTAAGTGATAGAGAGAAAAGGAAAAAATAAATAACCATTATTAAATGTCTAATGCAATTCCCCATAAAAGGAAGCTCCCAATTGAAACGTTTAGCAAACAAGAGGAAGCATAACCATTAAGCCACTTAAAAATTCTTCTTAAAGTGCAACAATTGGCATAGTACTAAGCAATAGTGATTTTGGTAACTACACAAATGTTTTTACACAAAATAGTGCAAGACACAAAACAGTCCAAGAAAGAAACCTTGGTGCAAGTTCCTGAAGAGCCCTATAAGAAGGATGAAACTATAGATATTTAGGATGAATTTCTTATGTTGGTATTGGATAGTTCAACTTGCATGGTTTTTGGAAAGCATGGGCTTATAATCTAATCAACCCTCCTTCTATATGTAACTCATGGTTTCTCTAAACATGGAAAAATCTACAAAGGAAGGAACTCATCAATATAGTGAATCAGCATGGTGTCTAGAAAGAGTGAGATCCCTAAGGGTACTACATAGAATGAAGTGGGTATTGATATTCTCTACAGTTGTTTTTCAAGCTCTAGGCATACAAAGGGTTTCTTTTGACAACTTGTAATATGAAACGAAAAAGTCCTATATAGAATTGTGAATGTCATAAAATTTCAATGATTATGGCAAGGAATTCTAATTATGCACCCTTCGTTAATATGTGATAAATGCATTTTCTGGTGCAACCTAGCCCAAAGGGCCCACAGTTCCACATGTCCATATGTAATGACGTGTCCACAAATATCTGCTGTGTCCTCGCGTGCAGATCGTCTGCGGAGATTTCTTCACAGTGGGTGACAGTTGTGAGTTTAATGTGGCATTTATGGCTCGTCCTAACGCCTCGATCCTGTTTCCGACTTGCTCTTTGTGTCAAACAACCGATTCTTTTGGTTATTCTAGATTGTTCTTTTCGCTCAGAATGTCTTCCAGGGTTTTCTGGGTTTGCTCTGTGGAATACTGTTTCGTTTGCAATGGTGAATATTGGTTGTCTTCGGTTGATAACTGTTCACGAACCCTCCTCCGCTCGACTTGGCTGTGAACTTATGGAAAGTGTTGCTGGTAAGCTGTTGTCACTCGGCTCTGTGGTGTTGATTCCAATCTGGTAAGCTTCTGGGTGTTGCTTTTATGACTGCATGAGCTCTGTAAATGGTTTCCCATCGGATGTGCCCTTCGTATTCTTGTTTGTTGTACGTAGACCTGCGTATATGGTTCGGTCAGGGTTTCCTTTCGTTTTCTTTCTCGTTTTATTGTGGACCTGTGTATGTGTTGCTGTTAGGACTTACTCTTCGAACTCTTCTTGTTTCTCGGCTCAAATCTGGTTCCAAACCTCACGCTTTCCGTTACTCTGGGTTTTCATTTCGTGAACGTTGGTGTTTGTTCTGAGCACAAGGTTACTTTGGCGGTTGCTCGTTGGCTCGAACAAGTATTGTCTTTCGTCCATGCTTCAATCTATCCAGCTTCTATTACTATTACTTACCCACTTGGCTCCTTTGATCTCCTGCTATGCAACTTGTCCGGGACGTCGCTATGGCTCAATTTTGACTCGGCTTGCTCAGGTAATTATGATGATTTTCTCAGCATGCCATGGTTTTCTTAATTGAATGGTTTCTCCCTTAACACACATGTAGCTTAACTTGATATTTGTTGATTATAGGTCGTTGGTTGCGACCTGAGCACGCGGGTTCTCGAGTCACTTTTGTCACAGTGAACCGGTTCTCGGTAGGCCTGACTCCTCAAGCTTTTCAGTCTATTATTTCGAATGGTTAATGGCCACGGTTACTGTAGCTTGTCTGTAGTTTGTCGTTGTCTGTAGCTTGCCTTTGCTGCTTCTTCCACTTTCAATTTGCATAATGGTTGTTAAATGGAAAAGGTTGTCGTTGGCTATGGTTGAACCCTCGTCCGGGGTTTTGGTTGTAACGCTACTTCGGTTACACACTTAATATTGTTTTGCTTACGGGAATGAAACCCTTCGTATACATATATGTTGTATTTGATAATGATTAATAGAAATGATTGGCAATCAATTTTGATTTTTCAGTGGAATTCAAAAAAAGTGCGTAACATAATTACCTCTGTTCTGTGGTCGCTTTCTGTGTGAAATTATTTGGCCGTGGTCATTTTTTGTGTGCAACTATTTTGTCCTATAATTCAGTTGTTTATGCCTCTCGGTTCTTTGCTTGACTGTGTGCGGAAATCCATCCAATATTGGAGATAAATTGTGTGCTCATATTCAAGATGTAGAACAGTGTGTTACACAGGCATTCTCGATTTGTTACTTTATCAAACTGTAATAAAAGTTAATATTAGAATGAACAATGAAAATGTTTGCAGATGGACAATTGTCTGAATGATATATATTTGTATGTTGTTCGTTTTATTTCTCTCCTTCTGAAATTGCTGAACCCTTTCCCTCTGTTACATTTTGGCTTTTATGCCCTTCCATTTCAGTTGATTTTGTAGTTAATCAAACTGCCATAGGATTTAGTTACAAAAAGATCTTGTTATCGTTGATAACCATATTTGTCTGACATTACAAGATTTGTATGAGCAGTTTGTCATTTTTCTCCTAATTTAACGAACTATTCCCTAGCTATTGTTCGAACTACAGTAATTCTAGCCATTTAACTAAATGTGACTGAATTCACCAACTCTGTAAAAAAAACAAGTTGAAAAAAAAACTATCTCATAAATACGTAAAAATAAAATAATCCAGTTGATCAATAACCTTCAAACCTAGTTGAGACTTTGCTCGGTTATGGCGAGCTGGATGCTCCTGCATCAGGCTCCCGGGGTAAAAAGAGATCATGACTCCGGTCCATGAGCTCCTTGACCGAAGTTCCTGTTTGTGCAATCTCCCTGGCATCAAGCCACGAGCTGTCCTCAATCGGATGGTTCTTCCACTTGACTAGGTACTATAAGTAGTTCTTCCGCCGAGTACGTCTAGCCACCTGAGTTTTGAGGATGCCTTCGATCTTAGGAGGTTGAACATAAGGCATCTGTCTCTTCCAAGTTTCTCCATCTTCGTGGGTATTCCGTGTGGATTGTCCGGGTCCATCTTTTTTTTCCTCCGTGGGGTCATCTGTGTATGGGAACAGATCTGCTATGTTAAATATAGGTGAAATGCCTATTCTAGGTGGCAATTGTATCTCGTAGGCATTTGCCGAAAATTTCCGAAGGACTTTACAAGGCCCTATCTTTTTGTACTTCAGTTTATTGTATGTACCGTTAGGGAAACGTTCTTTACGTAGGTGTGCAAGGACTTCGTCCCCCACTCCAAAATGAACTTCCCTCCTCTTTAAATCTGCATGTTGTTTATATTTTAAGTTGTTGTCCTGTAACTTTGCCTTCACCTGTTCGTGTAAGTCTCTCATTGTGTTAGCAAAATCCTCTCCATCCGCACTTTGTTTTTCGTGTAAGCCAAGATCCCGAAGCTCATGCACTCCGCGAGGGTACATGCCATATAGTATCTGAAAGGGACTGAAACCTGTGCTACGATTGGGTGAGTCGTTGTAGGCGAACTCTGCTTGCCCTAGCACCCAATCCCACATCCGTGAATTCTCCCTGACTAAGCTGCGTAACAGGTTTCCCAAACTCATGTTCACAACTTCTGCCCGCCCGTTGGTTTGCGGGCGATATGCAAAACTGTAGCTTAAGTGTGTGTTCATTTTTTCCATAAGGTACGCCAAAAATGTCCCGTGAACTTCACGTCCATGTCTGAAAGGATAGTTTTGGGTAATCCATGTAACCTAACAATCTCATTGAAAAACAAGTGGGCCACGTGGGTGTCGTCACTAGTTTTTCGACAAGGTATAAAATGTGCCATTTTTGAGAACCTGTCCACCACTACCATTATTGAATCATATCCTCTTTGTGTCTTTGGCAGTCCTAAAACAAAATCTAGACTGACAGAATCCCGTGGCCTGCTTGGGACAGGTAATGGTGTATAGAGTCCTGTGTTCTCGCTGTGCCCCTTCGCCAATTGGCACGTCTCATCACATTCTTGGCCAAAAATAGAAATGACTAAGTTGTTCTAGGGTCTTATCTATGCCAAAGTGTCCAGCCAAACCCCCACTGTGTTTCTCGCGAATAATATTCTCCCTGATTGAACAGTTGGGTATGCACAGTTGTCCTCCTTTAAACAACAACTTTTCTTGTATATTATAGTCCAACCAAGGACTGTTGCCCCTTATCAAAGGGTTCTGGCACACCTCATAGGCTTCTCTGAAATCTGTATCCATCTGGTAAAGGTCCCATAAATGCTCAAAACCGAACACTTGTACAACACTCTCCTGCAAAAGTAGAGCCTTTCTACTTAATGCATCGGCCACCTTGTTTGCTTGCCCACTAATGTGCTTCAGCACGAAATTAAAACTTTGTAAATACTCCACCCATTTGGCATGTTTGTGGTTGAGTTTGTGTTGCTGCATTACATATTGTAGTGCAGAATTATCTGAAAACAGTACAAATTCATTCCCCAGTAAATAATGCCTCCAGTGTCTTAAGGCCTGTACAACTGCATAAAACTCTTTGTCATATGAGGAGTATTTCTGTCTACTCTCACTCAGCTTTTCGCTAAAAAATGCCACAGGTCTATCCTCCTGAATGAATACAGCCTCGATTCCTATCTCGCTAGCGTCACAACGTACTTGAAACAATTTCTAAAAATTTGGTAGCCTTAGGATCAGCCTCTCAGTAATCTTCCTCTTCAATAACTGAAAACTTTTCTCCGCTGCTTCCATCCACCGAAAAGGCTGGCTGGCCTTTTTGATGGTTTCCAGCATGGGTGCACAAATCCCGCTGAAGTTCTTAATAAACTTCCTATAGAAACTTGTCAATCCGTGGAAACTACGTACCTCAAATAAATTTTTCGAAGATGGCCAATTTACTATTGCCGCTACCTTCTCCGGGTCCATCTTCAGTTCGTTTTCTGCTATCACAAATCCCAAATAAATTAATTCCCTCTGCAGAAAAGTACATTTCTTCAAGTTTATCAGTAGTTTGTTCTGCTGTAGTTTCTCCAACACTTTGCGTACATGTCGAAAGTGTCTTCTTTCATCCTGCTGAAAATAAGGATGTCATCTAAATAAACTATCACAAATTTCCCAATATATTCCTTCAACATCTCATTCATTAGCCTCGTGAATGTGCTGGGCACATTACTCAACCCAAATGGCATGACCAGCCACTCATACAGCCCCTCATTTGTTTTAAAGGCCGTCTTCCACTCGTCCCCCTCCCATATCCGAATTTGATGATACCTACTTTTCAAATCTATTTTGGAGAAATAAGCCACCCCACTTAAACAGTCCATCATATCATCCATTCGCGGTAACAAAAATCTGTACCGGATGGTGATTTTATTGATCGCTCTTGAGTCGGTGCACATCCGCCATTCTCCTCCCTTCTTGGGAGCGAGGATTGTTGGCATAGCACATGGGCTCAATATTTCCTTTATTAAACCTTTGTCTAACAGTTCTTGCACCTGTTTCCTGATTTCCTCATTATCCTTGGGGCTCATTCAGTAGGCTGCTTTATTTGGCAAGCTGGCTCCAGGTATAAAATCAATGTGGTGACTAATACTCCACCTGGGGGGCATCTTATCTCGCAAGTCATCCACCACTATGTCTGTAAACTCTTCCAACATTCGTTGTATCTCTATGGGAAAATCTGATATCTCAGTGTGTAATAGAACTGTCTTTGTTTTCTTGACTACCGCATAACCTATTTCGCTGCTCTCTACCTATTTTAAAAACTGCTTTCCACTCACTAACAATGCTTTGGTTTCACTTGTTTCAGCTGCTCCTTTCTCTTCCTTGATAGGCACAAGAGTATGCCTGACCCCATCTTTCTCGAATTTAT